>JAZBGX010001454.1:0-14777 GCA_037414775.1 Zonitis immaculata
AAAAATAAATAAATACACGAAACAAGTTTGTAGACGATTATTTTCCCAAAAGACAAATAGATAGAGAGAAAATGCGAGATAAAACTCTCGTATAAGGTAACATATGTTCGAAATACACAAATACAGAGAACATTAAACAATAAAATTTATCCTAGTTCTACATTTTATGGCAATAATACATTCAATAATTTCTCCTCGTATTATTCAAATTCAATAGAAATTAAAATAAAATAAAAGATGTATCAGTTAGTTAAATTAATCACAGACATTGAAGACTAGTTATATAAATTTATAAAATAAATTCGTTGTCATTTTTACACACGAAAAAAAAAAATAGAAAGAAAATTCCGTTTTCTTCATATTTTTCTTTTTACAAAACATCAACATTATAGTGCTGTTTATAAATTGGATCTATATACGAAAACAAAAAACAAAAAAATCGAGAATTTCTATTAAAAAACTAAAATTTCTGCATATCTTTGGAACAAATAAACGAAATTCATATTTTTCACCTCTACAATTAATTTAAAGATATGTAATAGCCTAAGGCTGCTATATTGATCCAGCCTTGATTAACGATTTCAATAAATAATTAAGTATTTCTTGTTTACCGATAAATGATAAAATACAAAAGCTATAAATTCTACACAAACCACTTATCACAACACAATGACCTAAGAGGTTTCAATTTCAAGATATTTGCATAACAATCGATAAACTCTACTAATTTTTTTTATAAATTTCAAAAATAAATTAACAATTTTTTCCATTTACAAAAATACACAAATCTCAGTTTATCAACAGATGTCGCAGTATATTGATCAAATAATGAATTTTGGCTTATAGTAATAGCGCCATCTGTGGGGATTTAGCGACAACGAAAATAATAAAAACCAAAACCTATATTGTATTCATGGTTTTTTTTTTAAATAGAATTTAAATTTAATTAATAATCGATATTGAATTAACTCCGTTCTGGACAACTGGTTTGTGGAATTTTCGTTATATTTGTATTATTAGAATTTTGATTATTATTATTATTATTATTATTAGCACTTAATGCTGTATGTACAACAATACTAGGTTGTCCTGGTGATGGTGGATGTAATTCATGTGAACCACCAGGTGTTAATGTTGCTAATGCAGCTAATAAATCATGATTAATTAATGGTTCACCTTCTGGTTGTGGCTCCCAATCAAGTGGTGGTGATGCTGGTGGTGATATTAAGAATTGTTTAAATGGTGCTGGTGGTTGTAAACTACTATTCTTGACTGGTGTTACAGGTTGAGCAAAATAACATGTTATTATTGAATCATTGATTTTATATTGATGTAATTGTATACGAGCACTAGCTGCTGCTAAAGGTGTTTGGAAATTAACACGTAAACGACGGAAACTACGTAACCATTGAAATGTTACATCCGGATCATAATTACGAAACAAATTTTCCATTTCTAACTTTTTATCTAAAAAACAAAAACAACAATCACATTTTACAATTGACACAATAATAAAAGTAGCTAAACTAACCAGGTAATGTAAACACACTATCATGAATATTGGTGACAATTAAGGATGTTGGTAAATCTTCAAATTCATCATCATCATTTTCAGGACTATCTATATCAGCTTCGGGGATTAAATTTGGATGGACATTCGGTAACCCATCTTGATCATTAATAATTATGTCGTCTTCACTGATTTCACCATTACCTTCAGCCATTTCGTGCAACAATATTCCTAATGAAGACAGGGAGAAGGACAATGGTGAATATATATATACACACCGTTCAGAGCCTTCTGAAAAATTTACAACATTATCATTTATAAATAAATTATGATTGCCTTAATATATACTGGAATTAATTTTATTTGAAACACTAACAAACAAACAACAAAATTACGTATTTTCTATTTAAAAAATCAAGAATTAAATAAACAAAAATAAATCACAACACCTACCTGGCCATTAATAAAATATCAAATGTCAAATTGTAAATATTTAGAGTTGGCAATATAAATCACAGTACCAATTTTAAGAAAATAATTTGAAATATTTATGCTATCTAGTCAATGAATTTTTAAGAAAATTAACAATATTTGTAAAAAACCGGAATGAAATAACCAACAAAAATATCAATATCATTTAATTGTGCGAGATAATTGAGTTTTAAAATTTAATTTATTTTCATTATGTTGGTAGACAGATTTCTATGGCATTCAACTGTCATTTCCACGGCTAATTGATGTTTGAAATGTTTTAAAAGTTGCAAAATTCTGAGTTTATACTAAACGATAAAATCGTATTTACTTAAAATCACAACGATTATTAAAAGAAATGGCATTTTCTTTTGGAAATACTACACAACCGGCATTTGGGAGTAATGCTCCAAGACGTAAGTTGAAATTAACTTTGAACGGATTTTGAGGTTATGTTTACTTTTGTATAAAAGATTTTTTTTGTTTTGCACAAAAACCACAAAATAGCACGTAAAATAATATAGAAATTGTACAGTTTGTTTATCTGAAAATGTTGGAAATCAAACTATTACCCTATATTTATTGTTACAAGACGATTGAAAGGAAATAGGTGAATTTGCGATGTATTATTAAATGAAGAAAAAAAAATTGATTTGTTATCATTAATAATGGTTTGTATATCTTAAAAATTGTAGAGATACTTTTTTGTGTTAGTAGAAATCAATTTCTTGACAAAAATTCATTATGTTGTATTTGTTTCATTTTGTATTGTGTTGTATTTTTTGAATTTTTCGAAATATGAGCCCCAAAGGGAAAAGTAAAAATAAAACTAATAAAGAACCAGGTGATTGAATTATCAATAAACAATTATTGTTGTATTTTATTTTCTATTATATAGCGACTGGTTTCGGTACACCATTTGGAGCGACAACAACTAGCACAGCTAGTAGTAGTTTTGGTGGATTTGGTTCAACATTTGGAGCAACAGCACAACAACCATCTTTTGGTGCACCTGTAGCTGCACAACCCCAACAACCACAACAACAACAAACTTTTGGTACATCATTTGGTGCATCGGCAACAGGTTTCGGTAATACACCAGCTACATCAGCACCAACATTTGGTACAGCATTTGGACAGCCAGCATCATCGACAACACCCAGTTTTGGTACAACATTTGGTACTGGTACTGGTTTATTTGGTGCACAGACAACAAAACCGACTCTATTTGGTACACCTACAACAACTACTACAGCAGCAGCACCATCATCGTTATTCCCATCAGCAGCAACTGGTCCGAGTTTATTCGGTAATGCAACAACAACTACAACAACACAAGCACCAAGTTTGTTTGCTAATTTAGGTGCAACTACAACTACAACAACACCAAGTTTATTTGGTGGTAGCGCTACAGCAGCAGCACCAGCTACATCAACACCAAGTTTATTTGGTACTAGCTTTGGTGGGACAGCAACATCAGCACCAAGTTTATTTGGTACAACTACAACATCAACCGGTGGTTTTGGTTTATTTGGTAATACAGCAAGTGCTACAACAACAACAACACCGTCATTATTTGGTGGTTTTGGTACAGTACAGCCTAGTACTAGTTTTACTGGTGGCTTTGGTGGTACTACTACCACTAATGTATTTAGTGGTTTTGGATCAACAACAGCACAAGCTGGGAATTTATTTGGTAAACCTGCAACAGCGCTACCACCACAAGTGGCTCAGAAATTAGAAAATGATCGAGTGATTGCATCAATTTATTCAATCAATATATTTAATGATGAAAGGGATGATATTTTGAAAAAATGGAATATGCTACAAGCTTGTTGGGGTACAGGCAAAGGTTATTTCAGTACAACTGCCCCACCAGTTGAATATACAGTTTATAGTCCATTTTATCGATTCAAAGCTATTGGTTATAATCTAATACCGGAACATGATAATTCAGAAGGTATAGTTAAATTGATTTTCAATCGAAAATATTCAGTATTGAGGTTTGTTCTTAAATATTTGTCCGTTATTATTGTATAGATTGAATTTTATTTTTAGTAATCAAAAACAGGCTCTTATAAATGGTATTGGTGGTATATTGGGTAATAAGCCGAATTTAAAAGTAATAATACGGAGTATAAAAGCAATATCAGATACACAAACTGAAATACGTATTACAGTAACTGAAAAAGGTGTTACTGGCAATAGTCGCAATATACCAGCTACAGATTTATCCAATTATCTAAATCAACCACAACAAAAACAACAATTAACAAATGTTGGTTGCAATATGATTTTACCATTAGTAACACCATCCAAAGCAACAATTGAAGAATATTTACGTACAGTACCATTAGGTTTTGATCCGCAAATGTGGAAAACGGCAATTAATGATAATCCAAATCCATCAAAATATATGCCAGTACCAATTTATGGTTTCAATGATTTAAAAGCACGTAAATTAAAACAAGAATATGAAACTGGTTTACATAAAGCATTTGAAGAGAAAATCAAGAATGATATTGATGAATTGAAAAAGAAACATGCTGAATCAATTGCTAGAATTAATGAATTCCGACATAGATTATTGCAACTTCAACATCGTACATTGAGGGTGAGTTTTCGGAATTAATTAATCATAAAATAAGATTTTATGGTGTTTTTTTTTATATAGATTTTAGTACGGCAAGAAAGTGTGAGGAAAGCTGGCATAGCTATCCAGCCGGAAGAAGAATATTTGAAAGGGAAACTGGAAGCGATGTATGCAAATCTAAATACACCGACACAATTCAAAGTAAGAAAAACCCATTTCAATAATATTATTGTTATTAAATTAAAACGTAATTTAAATTAGGGTCAATTGAATGAATTAATATCAACTGTAAAATTGATGGAATGTACATCGAAACCAATCCAACCACAATATAAATTGGTACCAGAATCACAAGGTGAATTAAAAGAATTTTTACAATTACAACAAAATGGTATTGTTAAATTGGTTGATATTGTAAAAGATGATATAAAATCTTTGAATATAATAATGGAAGGTTTAAAAGAGAAACAACGACCATCTTATTGAGCGGTAATTATTTACATTATACGTGGTTTTTATTTTTATAAGGTTTAATTTTTAATTAATCAGTTAATAAATTTATAATCATAGATCGATTGAATTGCTAATTGCGAACGGTGGCATTATCACTTTCTAATTCCTATAATTTTCCTAATAAGTTGATTTTACAATTAGTAACAATTGCTATCGGTTAATTATGAATAATTAAAGATGATAATGTTTATATAAAAATACAAGTGTTTATTATAAACATACTTTTTAATAAATATTACAAAAAAAAACAAACAAAAAAAGTTATCACAATTCGTATTGCAAGAAGAGAAACACAATAATAAATTAATTAAAAATAATTAAATTCTACTATTAATACTTAAATCTAATGGTACATCAATTTCCATACCGTTTTGATAATTGTATTGTAAAAAAATATTGTCATCGTCAATGTTTTTATTAGGAATTAATGAATTTTTCTTGGAACAACACATATGCGTACAATCACATGAATGTGTTATTGTTTCATTATTATTATTATTATCAATTTTCTCTTTATCATTTTCATTATTATTATTATTATTTGTTTGTTGTTGGTCATTATTAATGAAATGTTTATAAGTTTTCACATGTTTCCGTAAACTACTTGGATCTGTATAACGTTTGATACAACCAGGTACTTTGCATTGATATGGTTTTTCAACTTGATGTGTACGTGTATGTTTGAAACGATCACTTGAATTCGAATAAGCTTTATTACAACCTTTAACAGGACAAACATATGGTTTTTCACCACTATGCGAACGTGAATGGATTTTTAAATTTTCAGCACGCGAAAATGATTTGTCACATAAATAACAACGATGCGGCTTTTCATTTGTATGGGTCCGAACGTGCACCAACATTTTATATCTGAAATAAAGAAAATAATCGAAATTATTCAAGAAAAATAATAATAATAATAGAATTACCGGGCATTGAATCCTTTGTTATTACGTGAGCAGCCTTCCCATCCGCAATAGAAGAGACCACCAGGACCGCTAGCCGCATGCACTCTTGTTACATGATTAGCTAATTGATCTAAACTATCGAAATATATACCACAATTCATCCAACAACAATGGAATTCATTTGGTTTTTGTTGTGTATGTTGTATAACACTTCTGGCACGTATTGGTTTCGGTGATATTTCTATACTTGATAATGAATTGTCGCTGTCGCTCTAAATTTAATTATTGAATTATTAGATAATTTATTAATTAATAAATTATTATATTAACCTGTGTACTATTTGGTGAACCGGGATTTATCAATTCCTCATCCATAATGTAATGATTATGATCAAGATTGTGGTAATGATTGTATGGTAAATATGGATGCTGATGGTGATAATAATATTGAAGGGGTCTACCTTCTATCATCCTGTGATTGAAATCGGACATTTTATTTATTAAAAACTTGAAGTGGACAAATAAACGACTGGAAATGACTATTGGATTATTATTATTTTCAATTTATATCCAATGGCTTTTTGTTGATAAGAAAAATAACATCTATCTTTATTCAATTATATCATTAAAATTTGTCTATCTTTGTTGCGGTGTTACATACATATATATGTATATATGTATAGTGCCTTGATGGGGGGCAAAGTGAATTACTGATTATTTATTATTTTTAAATTAAAATGTAAAGTCGCATTAATGTCAATACGAACTGGTAAAATCTGGTTAAATGGTCACAGGGGATTGATAAATTGTTTAATAATAATCATCATTGATTGACCTTATAACTAGATACAAGTGGATTTTCTGATAAAAATAATAATAATAATAATAATACATCGTTTTTTGTGATATAAAGTAGAACAGATATGGAATATGGAAATCTTTGTACTTTATAATGGATATTGGAGGGAAATAAAGAAAAAAACAAACAGTATAGAGTGTATGGCAGATTTTATTACAAAAACAAATGTCTGGTATTTTGATTTGATAAAATTAATTAGTTGAAAAAAATACTGAATCTTAATTTAGATAATTATCAGAACCGGAATTACAATAAAGCCTTTTCTTTACAATTCATCAACGATTCTAATGACAATCAATAAAAGAATAGAGCCAGAAGTATGAAAAAAAGTTATACATTGAATTGGAGAAGTGGAAATGAAATTATTGATTTTGATTAGAAATTAATTCGATTTTCCAGGAAATATTTACAACAGTTAATGATGGGAATTAAATAAAAATTGAAACTGAACATATAGCAGATTAATAATACGTTTTTTGTTCCTTTTTTTAATTATAATGGATCATCATAAGTATATAGAAAATCACTAGGATAAACCAGTTTATAAGAAGATTATTTGAGGTCAAAATATTGCACTCTAATCTCATTAAATTGACAGAAAATAATTGATAAAAGCCTAACGTTCAACATCAAAATACAAATGAGCAGAAATTAATTCACATATTATTATTTTTTTTTTAAATAGCGATATTTATTATCAAATCCACGAATTATATTTAAATCCAATTAATTTATGTATTTATTGTTAGAGCCAACGGAAAAAATTGTGAAAACATCTCTTCTTTTGTTTTGTAATAATTTATCTTAGCAGGAGGTCGATTGAAACAACAAAAACACTAAAATTTTGCAAAATTCTCTTCTCATTTCCATCGCGAACCAGTTTGGCACATGCTAAAGTGTTTTATATAATTTATTTTTTGATTAAATAACCGGTTGGTTGTTGTAGAGAGAACACCTGAGGATATATACGGTAGGTGTCTGTATCTATATATATATATGTATATCGGAAGCATTTCGAATGTGGTTGTCGGTAATTACCACCCGTTAACTTTCAAATTTTGTATTAAATTGTTTTGCGGTCGAAATTTTCAATTTATTATTGATAACAACAACTTACCAATTTGAATTTGTTTATTGGAGATGATTCATGAATTTGGATAGACTTGTCGTACCGGACGATACAATATATTTTCTAAAACTGTTTTTGTGTCCCCATGAACACGAAGAAGACGACGGGACCACAGTGGTGTTAAAGCGTTTTTTTTTTTGTTGTTGTTGCTCCTGTCCTCTTATTTCGTATTTTAAAAGAAAACACATGTTATTATAGTTGAACAGTCCGAATCATTAACAATATAATAATAATAAAAGACTTTTATTATTCGTTTTGGATGATTGGATCTATTAAAACGGACCCCATACAATGAAGGCAATTTTTTATCAACTACGACTATCCTACCATTAGTCTATCTCTTTCTATTACATTCGTTGATTCAATATTGGATTGATGTCGAGTATGTTGGTGGATTGATGATTGAGAAAAATGCCCCCAGCAAGGCTTCTCTCACACACACACTGCTCCGCCTCATTGTTTTTTAAACCAACCAATAGTCTCCTGTTGGGGGACCTTTCTATATACGTATATAAACCCCAATCTTAGACCTTTTATTATATTACCTACTTTAATAATAGCCGGTGTGTATTAAAAGAAAAAGGCACCCGGGTGGTAGTAAATAAAACCCTAAAAATATCATTCAAAATCAAAGCGTTATTTATTCAATAAAAATTTCAGAAACAAAATTGCCGAATAGTAATCGAGAATTTAAAAAAAAAACACGAAACTTAATTGCGTTTTTTCGGACGAACAGTACGATCGTTGAATTTCAAAATTACATCTTGCACTCGCATATTTGGCGTTAGGAATTGTTGTAAAGTTTCAACACCATTACGTGGCTGACGATCGAATGGATAGCCCATCGAACGTCGATCTGGATATAAACGATCTTTAATACCACAAAATGTATCACCTTGATTACAAATACCATCGATATTTTGCTCGACCTACAATTGTTTTATATTTATTATTGTTAATAATTGAATCAACAAAACAATTACTCTATCATCGGCATAATTGGAAATCATCACGAATAATTGACAAAGGAAACCATCAGCCGACCCTTTGGGCAATAGAAGATGTTGAGGCCATCCGCAACCGCAGAAATTGAATTGTTCCAATGCATCACCACCAGTTGGACGATTTGTATCCAAATCACGGAAAGTCCTCTCAAATGGTACTGTTAATGAAGATTGCGTTGATGCTCGAGTAATCGTATTTTGTCCTTGTCGCACTAAAGTGTTTTAAATTAATAAAATTCGAATAATAATAGAAGCAAAAAACGAGTTATACAATTAACACTGAAACGATCCAATTCAACGAACATTGTACGTTGATCACGGAACAACCATGGATTGCCGCGTTCATCGAATTTCGGGGCTAGAAAAATCCTACATGTACCCATCCGGCTATTACCATTATTATTAACTGTTATTTGATATGTGAAATTGGCATTTTGTAAATGTGTAAATCGTACGAAAACAGAACCGCGCGGTTGGAAATCTAAGCCGCGCGACAAATTCAAATCGGATTGTTGCCAAAATGTATTCAAAACATTATTGGCACTATTCGGTGTTTGAATTTCAATATTCGTAACAGTCACACCCGGATAATTAAGCTGAAAATTAATTGAACTGGTTTGTTTTTTTCTAAATAGGGGAGTGATAATTTATACTCGATCCTCAGTGTATCGTGGAAGGGTAGCTTTGAATTCTTGGAAAATATCGTCGATATAGGCATGCCAACGGTAGAAAATCGGATCACGAGCATCTACAGCCGGATCTCCCATCACACCGAATCGTTCCTATTCGCAAAAAAAAAGATAAAATAACATTCATCATTATAGCCGTGAATTTACTAGAAATTTGTGTTCCGGATCGTGGATATAACCAAACAAAACATGGCCCATATTATGGAAATCACCGTAATAATTCATATTTGGTGATAAAATGGAAGCTTCAATTATATTCCCTAGAATATCAATCCCTTCGAATTCGGTCAATGGAACCCGTTGGTTTTGTTCCTACAAGAATGAAATCATCATTATGAAATAATGTGGAATTTTGTTCACAAACATTTAGATAACTCCCGGAATGGATACATTCGAAAATACGATCCCTCCAACGATCCATATCATCTAAATCTAATTGTATTTGATCAACTGGTCGATTTAAATTTTGTGGTGTTAGATTTGATGGTCTAGCTGACCATGTACGACTAGCAACTAAACTATCCAATTTCGGGAAATAGGCTTCCGGTATTGGTTCACGCCAATTATTCAAACGACGTGTACGTTGTAAATTATTACATAATCGTTCGAAATTATAACGGGCAATCATTTGCTGATGCATATAATAAAATATCTCACCACGACGATTTTTATCGACCACTTGACGTGGACCATTGAATGGATAAATTAAATGCCAATGCCAATGGTGGAGATTCAAGCCCAAATCTTCACGCCAATAAGCAACACGATGTTCTTCTTCCAAATCGGAAGCTGTGTAATCGCGCGGTATTTCAATCGGTGTCTGCAATTTATTTACATAATTTTGAATAATTTCTGAATTTTTCTAATAATCAATATATTACTCTGGATCCTTCTGGAATTAATGCAGTCTGAGCTCGAGCTTGTCCAAAAACTTTACTATCCACAAATTTATCGGGAAACGTATGGATAAACGATGGTAAATCCAAATTCTTGGTATCGGGCCGATGTAAAATCGCTACCGATAATGCATAATTGAATAAATAAGGATTGACACGGTCGCGTGCATAAACAGCGGCTGATAATAAATCATCAACATCTTTACAACCTAATCCAACAAAATTAATTAACATAAAATATTATTAGATTTATTGGATTTACCCATAAATAAATTGATCAATTTGGTGGCACTATTGCGATGTTTCGGTATGAATAGCGAGAAATTATCATCACGATCGACATCTAAGATACCGGCAAGATTCGGTGGTGGGTTGTCTTTGACGGGGATTTTTTCACTTGCAGTATCACCGAAACGACTACTCAAAGTAACAGCCAACGGCTTATATTTATCTGTCTATATATATTAATTTTTTTGATTGTGGAAGTTTCAATAATTTTTAATAATAATCTATAGACTCACCAAATAATTAGTTGGGACTTCGAAATGGACTTGCTCCTCTCCCTTATTGGCAAACACCGGCTCTTTCGGACGATCGAATAACAATAAAATATTCTTTCTTTTATCCATGATTCGGACACAAATCGAGCTCAACTATACAAAGAAGAGTGACCATATATCGATGAAATTATGTTAATTTATACTTGATTTGAAAATTGAATAAACACCAATTAGAAAATATTTCGACCAATCAAATACTAACGATTCGATGTATCCTCTTCAGGATGTGGCTGTGTTTTTCTTATCTCTTGTTATTTTATTGAAAATTACCTAAAATTAGAATTATCTAATTTTTTTTTTTAAAAAAACAACCACAACAACATACAGGACCGCACCTAGTTGAAATTTGTCGAAAAACTAAAAAGGGGACAATCAAAACAAAATATAGATCTGTTGTAATAAATTATTTTATTCACTTTATAAATTTTTAACTTACTAATACAAACTATGAAACAAAGGCACACACTATACGCATCCTTCAACCTAAATTATACTAAGACAATAAAAAATAATCATAAACAATAAACAACAAAACATTGAAAATAAGGAGATACGGTCCTGTTCATTTGGTGCCAAACTAATAACCACTATACATGTGTGAATTTTCGAAATATGGTAGTTTGGACCAAATTATTAAAAAAAAAAAAACAAACAGCACCAAACTAAAAAAAAACACAACTCCAAAAATAAGGTCACAATATAGCCAAAATTTAATTAGTGGTATGTATTTTTTTTTCTCAACTACTAATATTAATTTTTTTTTATTCATATGTATCACAAAGTTTGATGTAATTCTAGTAATTTGTTCTATAAAAAAAAAAACAACTTTGGAAATAAGTCAAATATACCACCCCGTCTTTTTTTTTTAAGGAATTACAACTATTTCGTTTCATCGTATTTAAATGCAAAAATTATCAAATTCTAAAAAAAAAATTAAATTAAAAAATAAACTAAACTGCTTTAAATACAATAATCCTGTGAAAAATTCATATATAATTATATGAATTTTTTATTAACGATAATAAACAAACTGTTTTGTTTTTTTTTTTGTTCAAAAAAAAAACAACAACCTGTAATTGTAAATCAATTTGTACCATGATTTTTGTTTTTAGTTCATAGAAATCACACGTGTGGTGTTTTTTTTCCTCAATTCATATATTAAATTTTTCCCCTCAACTTGGCACTAATTTGTTGAATTTTTATTTTCTATCATTTCAGTACTACCACATTGTATTTCCTCCATCCGGTGGTTGAGACTCTGTCTAAAATATAAACAATTTTAATATAATTCAATTAGAAAAAGAAAACTGGAATTACTTGAGTATTTTCTATATGTGGAGGTCTTTGTGGTACAAATGGATTATATATTGCTTGTGTAGGTGGTGGTGATGATCCTAATTCACTAAAATGCGATAACTGTTGTGTTAATGCCATTGTACCTTCTTCAACAACACTAACAATCACCCACATGGGATCTAGAATTCAAAAAAAAACAAAACATTACAACCAAGTATTGTCCAAATTCGATTAATAAAGTCAAACCTCCAAAATACGCCCCCTTTATAGTACATAGTCGCCATTTGCTTTGATAAATCCCTGGTATTGAGGGACTAATCATTTGTACAGTTAAATGAGTATCTTCGCATGGTTTTAAAGGTGGTAATTGTACTTTACCACCATTCAAACTATCACCATCTGAACATTGAGCATAACAACCATCTGGCCATTGTTCACTACCATTATTGAATATATGCCAAACTTTTTGAAAACTATACACAAACATAATTCAGTTGAATATAATAAAATTATAATTGAACAACTACCTAGTATTAGGTTCTATATTTTCCGTTTCACTAGCGACAGGATCTGGTACAAGAGCCATTGATGGTAATTTGGTTGAAGATTCAATATCTAAATAGGAACATATGGCTGCTTGAAGATTCCTGAAAATGCGAATAAGTTGGTCGAATATTTTCCAAATTGTAGAGAATATCTATTACCAATTATTCATATCTAGGAAAAATACGGCTGTGGAATAATTCAAATTACTACCCAACAGTTTCTGTAATTGTTGTACTAATTCCTCTTTATCTGTTGTACCCATACAACTAAATTGTTGCAACAATGATTGTTCAATATCCATTGCAGACGTTGCTGTTGTTGTTGTTGTTGTTGTTGTATTTGAACTATCTGTTGGACCATTATCAACATCCATATTTATGAAATTATTTGCAAAATAATTTACAAAAGAAAACCACTACAACAATAATTATAATTAAAATTGAAAGGAAAAATCTAAGAATTGTGACAATAGATGTAATACAAATTAGAAAACTGTGTCAGACACACTAACCTTCAAAACTTTCTTTAAATTCTATTTGAATGACAACAGTTGCGAATTATTGATTTGATTTAATCAATCAATAATTCAAATTATAATTAAATTTCTATATAAATTTAATTAGAAATTAATTTTAATTACTTACAAAGCACTTTTCTTTTTTGTTTCTTGGTATCACATTAATTTCCTTGACAGTTGAACCAAATGACAGCTAAATGACATTTCATTTCTAAAACAATCATATAGAGTCTATCATATAGAAGTTGACAAAGCGTATAATTCAAACAATCTCAATAATACTACAATTTGAGCACAATCTATATAATTCAATTTGTTTTCAAAACCCATGATATTGAAACACAGCTGATAAAAACAACTATTACATCATTAAAAATTATTTTATTGACATCTAAAAGTTTATAGATGTCGCTGTAATTAGACATTTTACATTTAATAGAGTATATGCAAATGTCGTGAATAGAAACTACGCCATCTATCGGTGTTTTCTTTTATTTGTTAAACTCGCATTCACATTTTCACATTTTCCTAATAAAATTCTACTATATTAGTATTGTTATTATTATTATTAATAAAACAATTGATTTTACTTAAATAATTATATAATTATGCATTATAGCAATGGTTTGTGTAAATTATTATTTAGTTTATGTTGAGGTATACAATGGGAAAACTTATAATTTTCCAAGAAAAATTTGAAGAGAACCCCATACGCATGCGCGTTTATTCAATTGAAATTGTTTGTGGCGCGACTGAAGACTGCAGATTTAGTCAAGAGTGATCCATTTTCATTATAAAACATATCATCGAAAGTGATTTTTTTAGAAAATTAAGGGTTGTTTTTGATTTTATACCAACAACTTGGAATAATTTGGTAGAATTTCATTATTAAGGTAATTCTAAAATTTTCCATAATTTGCAATTTTTTTGATTTAATTTTTTTTTCACGTAAAATTGTCAAAGTGGGCTAGTGTCAAATTATAAAAAAATCTACCAATACGTTAACTAAAATTTTTTATAGAGAAATATTACGATTTAAAAAAAAAATGGATAATAACCGTTTGATTTTCAGTAATTACAATAAACGATACGTTAATTGTTTTAATCAAAATAATAATGAAAATATTCCAACAAAATATCAAAAAATTATCCATGGATATCCATTACCGCAAATTGCATTGAAAAACGGTGATGCAAATTATCAAACATCTAAAAATGAGGTATGATCATTAAAGAATAATAATTGAAAATATTCAAAAAATAATATTTTCTTATATTTAATTAAT
>JAZBGX010001455.1:0-18345 GCA_037414775.1 Zonitis immaculata
AATTGCTCCTGGCTTTCTGCTTTGTAAATCAAAGATTGATAATGAAATGTTGTACCTGAGAAGAATAGTTTTCAAAAATAGTGGAGAGTTGGTGTAATAAAAAAAAATTATTTCATCCAGTGTTCAATTGGAACCTACAATACTGCCATTAAACCTTTTATATCTTAAAAGTGTTACTGAATTAAAGAAAATCATTAAATCAACGTGAACGGCTACTGTAAGTACTCTTTTTTAATGTAATATTATTAACGTTCTTCGTTTTTGTTACTCAATTTTTGTTTTTATGATTTTCTTTAACTCTTAATTATTTCAATAAAACAAAAAAAAGAAAACCTTTCCATTAATTAAAACACATATGACATTACAAGTTTTTACTTTCAATATCTAAATTCTAGATAATCCAACATTTAGCAAGCGCAAAACTATTAATCGCAAACAATTTTTGTTCAAGAGTAGAATATATTTTTACAATTTATGCATGAAACTCTGATAATAAGAAGTTAATTACTGTGAAAATAATATTTAGTAAAATTTTTGATTGAAAAAGTCTTTTAAATCATCACGATCATCATAATCCTCCAAAAATTCTTGCAAGTGCATTGCTTTTTTTTTTCGCCTGAATTCGGCGTACCTGGTTACACTCTTTTCTATACCTTTTCTGTTTACGATGCTCACAAACTTCCCATTGACACAGTCAGTACTTATTGATTATTTATTATTGAGTCACGGGGATGACAGACAACAATTAAGTGCCACAAAAATAACAAATATATTCTTCTCAGGTACAACATTTCATTATCAATCTTTGATTTACAAAGCAGAAAGCCAGGAGCAATTTAAATTTCGGGCCTTGCATGCATGAAATGCGCATGCGCGGATTTTAATTAATTTATAATTACTAATAAAACAAATAAAATGAATAATCTAATAATTATAATGATGCACCAATACAGACCTAACGATAAAGAATACGATTTTGATAAGATTTGCCAATTTTTGCATTGAATGAGGTGCTAAAATGTATTTTTTTCTATTTTGCGTCTATAATAGCGTTGTTAAGGTAACAAAAGGAGTGCTTTAATAAAAAAGGAGTGCTTTAATGAAAAAGGAGTGCTTTAATGAATATTAAAGCACTCCTTTCAATTTCAAAGAGCCAATTTTTATCAAAAAAGGGTGCAAAATAGAAAAAATAGTATAAAAAACTCGTTTCAAAAGACAATTCCTGCACTCGACCATTAAAAAACTCGCGCTACGCGCTCGTTTTTGTAACTTGGTCTCGTGCAGGAATAGTCATTTTTTGGAACTTGTTCTTTAATGTACTATTTTGTAACCGAAATTTAAAAAATTATTTAAAAAAAAACTAAAGGGGACCTAACAAAAAAATGAATGGACCTTAAAGGACCTAACAGGGACCTATCGATTAAGGTCATTTTTGATTAAAAATTCCTTTAATGAGGTGCTAAATTTGCACAGGTATTATTTTAATTCGAATCATAATTATATTAGCGTAGAAATGCAAGGCGCTAAATTTCAAAGGTATTCTCATTATCATTGATTTTTATATCGTTAAAAATATAATATTCTTTCGAAGGTCTGCGAGACAAAATTATGGTGACAATGCTGTTGGATATGTTCAATTGAAGAGAGAAGCTAATTATTGTTTTTTGAAAGGTAAAATAACTCCTGAGCATACTCGTAAAATAAAATGTAGAAATTATACCATTTCTGCAAAAATTTATGAGGAGGAAAAAAAGATCATCGAAGCAGAATGTCATGATTGTCCCGCATCGAAAGGTGGTTGTAAACATGTTGTAGCATTTTTAATGTGGTTACATAGAAGGAGTGAGGAACCATCTCCAACACAAATAATCTATTACAGGAAAAGGTCCACTATGGCTAGTGTTTTTACTACAAAGAGATTTGTAACAACCCAGGATTTTGGAAAGAAACCCGTTGAAATCACAGCTGATGATTCTTGTTTGAATAAATTTATCCAGGAAGCAAAGAAAAGAAAAATTGAAAGCACCATCATGCGGCATCATCAAACAGTCGGAGTTTATACTTTGTCTATTCATTTATTGATCGAAATATTTAAAACAACAAGAATGGACTATAATGTTGATAATTTTTTAAATTATTGTAAACGTCAAATGACAAAAGAATTAATTGTGATGTTAAAAAATCTACTAGAGGCCAAAGTGGAAGTAAAATATGGGCTGAAATGAGGTATGGACGAATTACAGCATCAAAGGCTTATCAAACGACAAAATGTTCTACTTTTGATGGCACATTAGTGGAAAATATATTTGGAGGAGAAATTTATGTAACAGCACCAATGAAACTTGGCCTAGAATTGGGAAATGAAGTTTTGAGCGTACTGAATCGTCGCATTAATTTAAATTTTACAAAACCAGGATTATTTTTTTCAGGAGAGTTTTCTATGGTAGGAGCATCTCCTGATGCGATTAATGATGTTGTTGTTGTTAAAATAAAATGCCCATTTTCCAATGACAATATAAAAAATTATATTGATGATAAAGGGATAATAGACAAAAAATACCATTTTCAAATGCAAATGCAGATGCATTTAGCAAATTGGCAAAAATGTATATTTGTTTTGGCCAAACCAGATTTTCTAGTTACTAAAGACATTATAATCAAATATTGTAATTACAATAGAGAGACGGTAGATGATATATTGGCCAAGGTAAAAAAAATCTGGATTGATGCTATATTCAACAGGCTGGGTCCGCATCACTTCGATTGTAAATTCATTTTCAGAGATTATGCAACACATAATACGAACGAAAAGTCGGGGTATTCAGAAAAATTCTCCTCCTTGATATGCTAAGTCTATGATATTCCCCTCTTGGGAATATATACAATGATAAATCGTTGTATTGTAAATCTTTTGATTTGGATTTTCATTCAACATGCCAGAAAAACTAAACTATACATTTACATTTATAATAAATAATATATATGTATAGAGGAGACAAAAATTCTGGAACAATATCTCACAAAATAGGTATTTTCAAAAATTGTTCACAGAGGTGAAAAAGTGTTGCCGTTTATTTGTATTGTAGTTCTGCTTCATCCAAAACCTCCAAGAAATTTTTTTCAGCCTAAAGTTGTACAAGATAGATCAAAAAGGTTAATTTTACTATATATATTCTTATTTAAATATGTATATTTAAATGATAATCAGTGGATATTATTTAATAAAAAAAAAATCTATTTATAAAAACTTTGCTGATTACTTTTGCCTATATACAATATGACAATGTGTAACAATATATCATGTTGCCAGAGAACATAAACCTAATCTCACTTCTCTGATGTTGCTAAGCCATATTGTCTCTTATTTGCCCGTCTCACTCACTTGAAACTTCCCCTCAAGCTTCGAACGTTCTGATTGGTTCCCCATATTCGCCGATTTAACTTGGCGGTAGCAATTTCTGAGACACTTGTAAAGGGGTTGCCTAGTTTATATTTCTTTTTATTAAGATTTTGGCAAAAGGACACAAAATTTTGAAAAACGAAAGGAAAGTTGCCCTATGGTTTTTAATTCTATACGAATTGGTGTATATTGAATGTCTGTAGGTGTTGAAAGAGAGCCACAGAATCTTTCCGCAGTTTTACTGTTTTTTCAATTTTTTTCAAATTTAGGATGAAATTTTGAAATTTCAGGTGAAAGTTGCCCTCGTAAAGTATTGCAGGCATCTTTTTAGCTATCAACCTTTTTTTCAAACTTAATCATGTGACCGTGAAACCTACTCGCGATTTACATGTAGTGGATATAGGAGTGATGCGGAACCTTAATGTTATGAACAATAAATGTATTATTTAATTAAATAGTCTTGAACATTTATGATTCCACCGGCAATTTCTACAATAAAATCCAAATACTTTATCAAACTATCATGAACACAAGCATTCTTCAATATGTTTGAAGCCTCGGTCAGCCATAATATGTGCACCGCGATCTAATAAATTTATGAAATTTGATTCTTCGATGATCATTTTGTCTGATGTTCGTCCTCCAAATCCATTAGAAACATAACTAATTAATCCATCTGGAGTGCACGCAATCAAATACTTCATGGTGTTACATCCTTTATAATCTGACCAAGTAAGAGACTGTAAAATGGGATTGTTTGGTTTGTGAATGGGAATCTCAAAACAATATAATGCTTTGAACATTTTTATATCTCAAACGAAATGGAATGGGCAATGCTTTTTTTGTTTCTGTAAGAGATTTCCATTGAATAAATGTTTTAAAAACGAGAGCCAATTTTGCCAAAGATTTCTGAATTATTATACAAATTGTACCTGACGATACGCAAAAGTCATCTGCCAAAACACTGTATGATGAGTTTAGCTTAATTTTCTTAAGTGTAATTAATATCTCAAGTTTTGATAGATGACATTTCGATATTAGTAGATCAATCAAAAATAGCGAATGACATGGAATGCCCAGGTACAGCTTCGGTTTTTTTCAATAACAAAAATGACTCTCTTTTGAACATTCTCTTTCGAATTCCATGTTTCTGTTGGGAGCAATTGTTCCGAAATCGTTGAATCTTCCGATAATGATGAAATTTTAAAAGAAGAGTCTGTTGAGCCACTGGATGTAGATGGTTGTAGACTCAATTGAATCGGATTTGTGTGCAGTTGAGATGTATTATTTTTTGTGAAATTGCATTGAGTGTATTTACAGTGTTTAGTTACATTTATATTAACTTGAATAGCTTTATTATTCGTTTTCATTGAGATTTCATTAGAACATGTCTGTTTTGCCGACAATAGTTCATTCTCTTCAAATAATAAGGATTCATTTGATGTTTTAGAGCTCTTTTGGTTTCCTATTAAATCATCTATAGCTCTTCGATGTTTTCTTTTCAAAAAAGCTTTGCGTTGTTCAGTCGTATGTGCTACTTTTCTATCTGTCTGGCAATCGAATATGTGTGGAATTGTTCCAGGCTTGAATTTGACTTGCACATTTTCCATCAACTTAGAATATTGATAATTTTGCATATCTTCTTCTAACTAAGTAAAAAATAATAAATGATAAGAAGTGGAAATTTCATACGTTGAATCATTACATTAAAATGATCCTCACAACAATATTTTATTGTTTTTGGCCCTAAAAATGTCTCCCTTCGCATTGCTATTTGCCACTGTTTTTTCAACTTTTCGTCTCTAGGCAATGTTACAAATATTTTATCTGGTGTGGTTTTCGTTTTACTCTTACATTGCAGAACGACGCAACATTTAAATGATTTTCCTCTTTCCATCTAAACAAATTATAATTAAATTCATATGCATATTGTAATAAAAATAGTAATATACTGACCATCCACTTTCAAAATATTGATAATCACTAACCAAAATAAGAACAATTAATAAGATAAAAACTAATTGGGTATGTTTTGTAAAACAAAAATAGTAATAAATAATGAACAAAGAACAACAATTTCGAATTGATTATACCGTCATTAACGACACTATAATATATAGTAACAATGTAACAAAACAATACAGAATATGAAACCGCATGATACATATACCGTAGCAGGGCGTGGCGTGATAGGAAACTCTGACGTCATATGCTCACCAAATAAATGAACCTTAAAAAAAAGTTTTTCCTAGGAAGACGTTGGCCTAGAACTATAATATTTTGCACATTGACTAATTAATGCATTATCTTTCGGAAAATGCAATAAAAAAAATTGCTAAATAAGCCCATTGGTAATATCGACAAAGTTTTAGGTGATGAACCTATACTCGAAATATTCATGACAAGGTACTTTTAAAATGAGCTATTTCGTCATCGGATCATCAAACCTTAACTAGTACATTACAGCACAATCGCTTTCCATTTTTAACAAATTACTTCTTAAAGTTTCATTCTAAATTTTAAAAATTCAAGCATGTTATAAATATGAAATTGAAGAATTTTGGAAGTGCAAAGTTTTTATGAACACCAAATTTTTTGCTAGATAATTAAAAGAAAATGTATACCTTTTCATTAACACGTTTTAGTTTTCGTTTTTCCAATAGTGATTGATTTTTTTTACGATCATAAAGTTTTTCAAGATTTTTTCCTTTTTTCTTATTCTTCCTTTTTAGTATATTTTGTCTAGCTTGTTTACAAACAGCACATCGAGATTCAGACATTTTTTTTCACAATCATTTGACAATATAATTGCTTCACATTTCGGTGAACACCTGAGAAATTAGGGAATAATTAATGAATTAACCTGACTGTATAGTCCTATATGAATGTAGGTACACCTAATTCTGTTTTTTCCCGATAGATAGGTTCCTGAAGAATTTGTCTAAAAAAATAGTATAGCATCAATGACAATTGCCGCCTCCAAATGTTTTTGCCCCTGAGATGTAGCCCATTTAGCCCTATGGTTACGGTAGCCCTGATTGGAGTTTTAAAAAATAGAAACAAAATAGAACATATTATTGAAATTAATTTTTTAGATTTAACAATAATTAAAGAAAACAAATCAAATTTCACAATACTTAGAGTCTCCAACAAAAATCAATTACTAACGTTTTTATAAAATTAAAATAAAATTAATAATATTTAATACTCCATATTTTTTAATTTTTATTATTCTTCTGATAAAACAAAAAAATCCATATTGAAATTATAAAATTCCGGAATTTCACAAATAGATATTCTATTATATACTTACAATTAGCTCATTTTTCGTCTCGTCTCTAAGGTAAAGTACCCTATTGTCCAACAGGTTTTACGGTGGAACGTATTTAACCTCAATTTTTATAAATAAAAAGTGATTATTTTGATAAAATAATTGTTTCTATTGAAATTACGTTTAATTTTGAATAGATTAACGAGCAAAAACATCTTAATCAAATTTTTTCATCATTTTACAAGGTTTTCAAAATATACTGTAAAAGTAGTCGTTGAACAACCTATTTTCAAATGCCGCTATTGTTCAACATTCTAGCAGCATTCGTTGTACGTACTTAAAATACAGCTTGAACAAATATCGAAGCATATTTATAAAAAGTTGATGAATGATAATAACAGAGAATTTTAGATCAAAATACAATTCAAAAATGTTGAATAATTTAATAAATAAGTATTCATATTATTATAATCTCTATATAACAAACAACAAAAATTTAATCAATCAAACAATTTCCTTTTCAATTTTGAGCGTTCGCTCTAACACGGTCAACTCATGGAGTTTGATGGATTTCTCCAAATCTTGAAGTTCCTTTTCAAGAGATAGCAATTTATATTTAGATGCTAGGTCATCATTTTCTTTCAGAAGTTTTTTAAAATTTTTAATTTCTAAAGGCAATCTTTTTTTGTCTTGCAACATGTTTTTTCTTGCTTCAGTAAAATTTTTTTTAACAAGCTGTTCCTTCTCTTTAACAAGTTTATGTTTAGTTCTTTTTCGACGCTTATCTATTATATCATTTTCTTCTAATCTCTTTGCTGACTCTTTTTTTTTCCAACACTTCCAACATGTCATCAACTGTACAAGCAATTGGTGTTGTTTGATCAGAGATTTCTTTTTCTTCTTCTCATTATTATGAAACTGGCCTGCGAAAAGAATTTTCAAAAATAGTTCTATTTCCAGCATTTTTTTGTGTATTTTCATTTTGATTTGTATAAGAACTTTCTTGTTGGTTCGAAGTTGTCGGATGGCATGATAAGTCTAAAGCTGAAAAATTAAACAATCTATTAGTTATAGTGATAATTAATGGATTGTTAAAACTATAGTTTCAATGCAACAGCATTAAAACTATAAACAAACATTAACAATAATAAATTTTTCACAAACCTTGGCAATCATCAGATACATTTTGTATATCTCTCAATATATTTAGACAATTGTCTTGGGTAGAAAAAGATTCATTGGGGGAAAAAAACAATATTTTTTTCCTTTTCTTTGCATTATTTCAATAGAGTCATGTGAGGCAAGAGTGCGCATTTTTTTTCTTAATTATTATAAAACTAGAATTTTCATATTAAATAAAATGAAAAAAAGTTATTCATAGAAAGGCTTTATTAATTTAACAATTTCATAACATCAAAGTAAATTTACTTAATTGTAATTTAAAAAAAAAAAATAATAATAAAAATAATAATAAAATGCGTACACTTACCCCAACATCGGGGTAAATGTGCGCAGCACTGCGGGTAAGTGAGCACTTGTAACAACTTAAACGTTAGTTTGTTAAATATAGTTAAATTATATTTAATGTTATAAATATAATTTTTTATCAATGTTTATCAATATTTATTTTATTTTTAATATTTATATATTAAAATATACTCTTTTACAAATACTATTCATCCCAATTTGTATTGGGAATAAGGCTTAAAGAAATTAACATTCTTAATATCAAAATACATAAAAGGGAGATCATTTCCAACGAACTATGATAACATTTCAGTTATCAGTACAAATATCACATATAAAAGTACCTGTTTGATAATGAGTGCACTGTTCATGCCACCAACTATAGCATGAACTACATTGAATCCAATCCTCTATCGGTGGATCAACGTATTCTTCTCTACACAACGCGCAAAAATCATGATTTTCCTTAGATTCTATTTTTTCTTGACTTACCTTAATTTTAACAATTTTATCTTTAGTAGCATCAGTCTTTTTTGTTTTTTTAATAGAATTTTTGGTAGTTTTTCTTGCACAAGCTTTTTCTTGTTTTAATTCTAAACGTCGTTTTTTAGCTATCTTTTCTTCTTCTTCCAATTTTTTTTTCCAACTCTGATTTAAAAGGGCTATCAGTAGCAGTGATCGATTTTTCACCTTTTCTTCTCCTAGTTTGTCCTTTTGCTTTTGGAAAAAGCTGTATTGATGATAATAGAATAAATTCATTAGAACGTGTATCTACAGCTGGTGATGAACCTAATGGTGTGGTCACTACAGCTAAAGCCAAGTCAGTTACAGTGCTTGAGTGTGATGAAGTTGGTAGCGTATATAATTTTGAAGACGTACTCGGTCATTGAAGCTTTAGAAGTACTTGGCAAAGACTCTGACGCAGAAAGTGTAGCAGATATGGTAGCTGTAAAGTTCTTTGAGATATCTTGCTTAGATGACGCAGATGGATAGGCCTTGTCCCAGAAGTCTTACAACCGGAAGTAGCATTATTAACTGTAGCGATTTTTTTAAAAGTCTTATTAACTAGTTGAGCCACCTTTGTTTGCCCAATGACACGTCCTGGGTTACTACTTAACATTTGTCACACTCGTAAGCAAATTTAGTTTTTAATGGCCCAAGAAATCCACGATCTTAGGGTTGCATTTTGTGGCTACTGTGTGGTGGAAGCGTAAGTAAGTGGATACCATTCTCACGACAAAAATTGACAGCAGCCAAAGAAAGGTGACTACTGTGGTTATCTAATATTTTGATTGAAACGGTGAGGAATACGATTTATTTCAGCATACTTATAGATGAGCGTTCTTGAATTAGTCATACTAATGCCATATTAGAGATCATCACATCTCTTTACATAGTTATAGATATCATTCTCTTGCTCAGTTGTGAAAGTAGGAGTAAATCTTCCCAATTTAGCTGCAGTTGAGTTAGATTTCAAACGTTTCCTAAGAGTACTCTCCTTCATTCCAACTTGTGCAGCTGCTTTTCATTGACTGAAGCCTTTAGCAATTAATCGCTTAGCAGCATCAAATTAATCATTAGTAACGACGAATCTATGTGGAGCCTTATGTTTATAATTTCGAGGCATTTTGTTAAATTAGAAGATTTCTAAGTACAGGGTGCTGCAAGTTGGATGGTTTTAACAGGAAAAACTTATATCCAGACCAGATAGAGAAAAACTGACTTAGATGTCATGGGATCGATTTTCGAGAAATGTCGAATGGTGTAAACTGCATCATGATATCTTTGATGATAACAAAGATACAGGGAGTTTTTCAAATTCCCATGATTTTGAAAAGTGGCAATAACTTTTTTATTTTTCAAAATAATTCAATTCTGTAAAAACATTCTTCAGGCACTTTTTTAAGCACAATCCAGTGGTGTATTCTGATTTATTTTAAAGGCTCCCATTTTTTCAAAAAAAAAAGTATTTTTTTAAATAGAAACCATAGTTGATTTTATTATTAATAGAATTTTTATTTTTTTGGGCTTTCCAAAAATGTATGGTTATAGTAATTTATTTCCAAAATTGAAGAAGATAGAGAGATTTTTATTTCCTAGTATAGTCATCCGTGGAAATATTAGATTTGATCATATGAAAACAAATGATCAACAAGATAGACTTTAGTGATATCAATAGTGGTATCACATATCTCTCCATTATATCAATGTACCCTTGTGCATTTATGTTTTGATAGTAACTAGAAATCTGCCTCTAAATATACCCACCCAAACATTAAATCCAGAACGACGCTGTCGATTTTGTATAACAATTGCATGGGGGTTTTCAGTGCTCCAGTGATACGAGTTGTATCGATTCCATAAACCGGATGTATCAATTCTTGCCTCATCAGTCCACACCACATTATGTGGGAAACTGGCTTTTCTTCTATATTGCTCTAGAAATAATTCACAAAACCGGAGTCTCCGATCAGTATCCCCATTGCGAAGCTCATGAACCCTTCTTGTTCTATACGGCCTATACTTATATTTTTTTAAAATTTTCAGAGCTTTCTTCTGATTTATATTTGTTGTGTTTTCAATAGCACGTAAAGATGTATTCGGATGTTCTAATACCTTAAAAAATTAGATATGAAAGCATTTTTCATGTAACATATTTGAACAGATAGAATAAAATTGCAGTGCAAGTAGTAGAGAATCGAATCAGCACCTCTCCTATCACATTTAGCTCTTGAATTTCACCTTCTTCTTTCTTATAATTTGGTGGTCTTGGTTTTTTAAAACTACCGAATTGAATTAAATTGTTCTTCAATCTCTTAAATATTCGATTTTCCGACTGACGGCGCTCAGGATACCTGCTAAGATATAAGTCACTAGCGGCCACAGAATTTTCACTTACCAATATTATTAAAACTACGTAAACTTGCCAGACAAGACTCCAGTCTTTTGTCCAACGTCGTAGTGACTACTGGAGGCAGTCGGTTCCCCTACTCCACTGTTAATCGTTTTATAAATAATAAGTATGCGCACACTTACCCGCTGCGCACACTTGCCCCACATGACTCTACTTAACCTTGGATCTGTTACAACGTTATACAGCTCTGCTAAGAAAAATAGAAACATAGCAAAATCGGCCTGTCTTCCTCCCACGATCATTTCGTTCCATACGTTAGAAAGAGGTCGAACGAATTCAGGCGTGATTAAGGTGGACCCAAGACTGCATGTTTATACAACCACTACTTTATTCCAGAGCTTATTCAAGTCCTTTGGTTTCCATTATATATCTGGATTGCTGTTAGGGGCACCAGAGTTGTCCACTTTTGAAGTGATTGATGTCAACATTTTTATTTGCTTTGCGATTGCGTGACTGTATTCTCAAAAGTGGCAGATTCAAAATAAATACATGTTGTGCCTCGACCATTTATTATTTTTATTGTAAATTGTAAATATTGTAATATTATTGAAGTGTTATTTTATATTTTTAAGTTGTTTATTGAAAATTTTTTTGAATTAATTTTTTTTCATAAAATGTAATATTTTTGGTCCAATAATATTGAAAATTTGATATTATTTGTGTAGATGTTTATATTCATACATATTGATGCACATGCGTACTTGAATTTATTTTAGTTCGAATGTCAACAGCTGGAGCTCTGTTGTTCATACTGTCAACATTCTCTTGTGCCATTTTTTTGAATGGAAACCCATATGAAACATCAATCTAGATATATAATAGAAATCAATGTTCAAGTCTATTGAACAGACAGAGATAGCTAGTAACGGTATTTAATATCTTTTGCTGAATTCGTTTAAGCAGGAAAAAGGTAGTGGAAACATAGGGATTTTCGTACGTTAGACAAAGACTGAATTATTATGTGTACGGTTTTTTGCGCTCTAATTGTTGAAAGAGCAACTCTTTTTTAAATCAGACTAGCAGCTGTGCTGGTGCCGGCCTTGGTTTCTAATGTAAAGGTAGCAGGTTCAATTCTGACGAAAAGACTATATTAGTTTTTTTCTTATGGGATTTTTTTGCCAATTAGTTTATTGAATCGCTCCTTAAAATAACAACAGCTATCATATTAATAATTATTGATAATTATTTTATTTTATTATTATTATGTTTAAGGTAAAGTACCCAGTCGTTGAACGCCATAAAAATTGGGACCATTCGTTGAACAGATATCTATTATTTTAGTAGGAGAGATGGGGCCATGTTTTTTCAATGATCCGTAATATGGAATTTCTTTGTTGAAACAGATACTTTTAACATCGGTTATAGCATTGCCACGCGAGCGGACATCCCAGTGTATACAGGGGCTAGCTATAAGGGGTGAAAAATGCCAATTTTCCGAAGTAGCTCAATGATCGATAATATGCATCAAAATTTGTCCAAACATGGGTCTTGGCAGGAATAAGTGAAGTTTCCATGGGCTGTCGCGTAGGTGGATGCAAAGAGGTTGGCGGACAGGAGCAAAGACAGCCAATTTTTGAGGTGGATTCAATCACTGATAATATGTCCACCATTTTAATTACATAATATTAGACCTCTATGGAGTCCAAATCCAAAGGGGCGGACAGCTAAGTGGATACAGAGTGTCATAAAACGTTCTCAAACACACTACTTACCTGAAGCGTTTATTTTGAATGTAAACTTCTGCATCTCGATAACCACTCCATTTTTTTGATCCACGAGGTTTCATCTGGTTTTTCTTCTCATATACAAACTGCATTCATTAGAAAATGTATTGGTGTGTTTATAAATTTGAGATGAGGGTAGAACTTTAATTGAATATTTAGATTCAATCTATCAACAAGAGTTATCTTTATTTTAGAGATCGCAATTTAACATTAATCAAACATTACAATAACATAAATTTAAATATTCTATCTATATAAAATTCATAGAAAAGAAATACAGGTGTATGCATTAGTAGGTACCTATATTAATAGAATAAAGTGTAAGTCAGTCATTCGTCTAAATAATCATCGTCACTATTGTTGTCGTCGCTGCTATCGTTCTCATCGCTTTCGCTGACATCTATTACATCGTCGATCACATCATCTACTCCATTGTCCAACAGAATATCTTGAACTAATTCAGGCAGTTGAGGTCCTTCAAACCACCTAAATTTATATTCACTGTCTTCACCAAGCTCACAACCATGTTTCGACGCATCAAGTTCTGTTGGAACTTTTTTTATGAGCATTCAGCCAAATATTTGTGATGTAACGTGCCCTCAAAAGATGTTGATGCAATTCATGCTGAGAGGGTGGTAAGCTTGAAGCATCAAAATTTTTCATTTTTTTTTTTAAAGTGATTCATTAATGTTGTCTAATTTATATTGTCGATTAAATAACGAGAAGCGTAGGTCGTTAACTTTTCGGAAAGAAATCCTTTTTGTTATACCTACACTATATAAGTGACATACATATGTTTCCAAGATTTCGAATATTTTTTCTTGGTCAAAGTTGGAATTTCCAAGTTCATAAAATGATTGCTGATATTTTTCGGACTTGGTCATTATATTGAAAGGCCTTCTTTTTGCTTTCCTGTAAAAGCATGGATTATAGTCACAGCCCGTAATTGAATGGAACCCTGCTAAAGCTTTGCATACTGTAGCCCCAAATTGTTCGTATATTCTGCAAATATCAATCTAATGCTTCCTTCCGGCAGTTCCAGTTTCGATCCAAATTTTCGATTGACTATATACATGGTGCATATTACTCAACATTATTATTAACACATCTGTATCAGAACATTTTATGATTATATTACTGTTTTCTTGAACTTGGCAAACGTGATAAATTATTTTCGTGTCTGCCTCTTCATGAGCAGGGCAACTATACTCTGGGGCTTTATCTTTTTTAATGTTTCCATTTCTGTCGACGAAAAATCTATGACAATCAATAAAATTGACATACAAAGTTTCATATTGAAGGAACGGGGCTACTTCGTTATCAGACCAATATTCTAAGAAAAATCGAACTAAAGCCACTTTAAATCGATTATTTCGCAGCTCTTTGATAAAATCTACTGGTCTTTTTTGTTCAGGACCAGTTATATTGAAGTCTCGGTTGCCTTCTTCGTTTTCCCTTGCAGTTCTTTCGTAATCTTTTATTGAAGGGTGGAAGTACTGATCAAAAATTAAGTGTATCTCAGAAGCCCTTGTGTTGGTAATTTTTTGCAAAACAGATTTAGCTATTTTACCGAAAGTTTGAGGAATATCTTTTAGGAGATGTAGAAAGTAGAATCCATCAATTATTTCGATATCGCAGTGTGTGGGTACCGTACCATTTAGGATTGTTAAACACTCAAGTAGTGCTGATTTTTTGGTTTTGCAAATTGTTCCATCCAGTTGACACATAGACATAGGTACCGGTGTTATAGGGTAACTGAGAATTCTTTTGATGTCTGGATTTTCAGAAATTGATATAGCAAGTAAGCGTCCAAAAAGGTCTCGTTGAAGTCGCACTTCTTGAACTTTGTTGTTCACTACCATCTTTTTTGTCACATTTGCCGTTACGAAATTGGAAATTTTGTTTTGTTTAATAGGCTGCTCAAATCGAGTTTTCGAATCAGCACAATCTTTAATGAAATTTTTTCTCATATTATCACCATTTTCTAGAATATTCAGAAGAAAGTCAGTAATAGCTTCGTTTGCGGCTTTACCTGTAGCTATATTGAATAATTTGTCTTTGTCAATTTCGTTATGTTTAAAAAGATTCATATTTAGATTAATACTCTCCTTTAAAGCCTGTATTTGCTTACTTGAAATATCTATTCTGCTTTTTTCTAAATCCGCTGTTACATCTTGATGCCTCTTCAACCCAGTTACATCATAAACATGCGAAATTATTGTGGTTCTGATACAACTGCTTTTCGCCCATCGTTGACGAGCTGTATCGAATTAGTAAAGTGTTATGCCCGTTAGACGACGAGCAGCATCTGCATTTATCGTTTGTTCGAGAGTCAAGTCTACTGGAATTCTTGAGAACGAGTTACTCGTTCTTTTGATCCCAAACATGCCTTTCTCGAATTCTTCAGCAAGACGTGGGTGTGATATATGCACCTTTAATAAATTATCATAATATCTGCTAAGCCATCTGGAGTAGTTAGGTTGATTGAAAATGAAAAAGACATTAATAAGTTTAGGAATGATGAATTTATAAGTATCAAAATCTCCTGTTCGTATACTTCAAGAAACAATTAAATAGTATTGTATCAATTCAAGTAAAATTATAAAAAATCGCGCCGTCTTGCCATGTTTACCATCTAGAGTATCTTTTTTGTATAATAAATATTGTAAATAAAGCTTAGATATTTCATCATTTTGAAAGCTTTCTATAGATGTTTTTTCATTTTGGAATATAATTACAGCCTGACGTATTTCATCATTAATCGTTAATTCCTTATCGATTAGAAATTGCTCGAAGTGTAGCATTTGCAAAACAGCATAAACTATCGGATACAAACGCTTACATCTGTTGAAGTGTTTACCGGAAATGAACCCATTCACCGAACCACTCGCTAAAATTTCTGCATCGACCATAATAGTAGTGAGACCACAATCATCTATAAATTTACCTATTGCATGAAAGTAAGCCATCATAACATGGAAATCGCCTAGATTAATGAAGATGTTATCGAAAACAGGTTTCTCTTCAAATTGAATTTGAAGAGCAATCTTCGCAATAGCCAAATCATAGGTTACTTGTAGATAATTTTGGTTACATTCTTCGGCTATTTTTTGGGTTTGACGTAATGTTACATATACGACAGATGTATCTGTTGGAGAACGATTTATTGGTGTGAGGTAGCAAATTTTTTGCGGAATACATCATCTTCAATAACTTTACTGTTAAACCTCACCCACATAGGTGTATTAGGTATCTCTAAATAGTGTGATAATACTCATACAAAATCAATTTGTTTTATATTTTCAACGTTAACACCATCGATTTTACGTAATGGGGAATCAATAAGCAGCAAGTTGTCTCTCAGTGCTAGGTTTTTACAATAACTCAGTATATCGGGAGCAATGGCATCAAAAGTTCTTCTTTTCTTCTTCAGAGGCGATAAAGTCTTAACATTATTAGTAATTATTTCGAATTCACGGTTACTGACAACATTTTGGTACAAAATACCAACGGTATCGTGCAAGGTGTCCTTGCCAGTTATAGTTTCTACATAACGATCAAAATTATCATATGCTACTCCAGTGCATAAACCTGGTAACAAAACTGCATCTAAAGGACAAATGATTGACTTACTGTTTGCAAAATAGGTTGCTTCAGTCTCTAGCTCTTCTACAGTATTGTAGCTACAGCAGTGACCCAGTTTACTACATATATCAACCACTTTACGACTGCTAGTTATGCTTTTTAATGCTATGCCTAAAGTAATGTGTTTAGAAGTCTTAATTTGGCCATTACAAGTTGCATATATGATATCTTGTGCTATAGAATAAATTTTTCGCATGCACATTTCGCTTTTTAAACGTCTTGAGTCATTGTAAGTAATTATTGATAATAAAAGATGTATTAATTGTTTAGGAATATCCTGTATATTACATTCTCCAGAAATAAAGTGGTGTGCTTCTAATTGTTTAGGAAGAGGCTTTCTCTGAATGGATAAAATGTCTTTTCTGATGCGAGTACCTACCCCCGTTATCTCTTCAATTTCATTTATGTCACTAAAAGAGCTCTCATCGATAATGCAATTCTCTCGTGGAGCAATAAGTTTTTTATTGAATATCGTAATTGCTATTATATCCTTATCAAATCGCTCCGTCAATTTCTCAAATAAACGATACGGATAAAAGCTTTTATTAAGATTGATTTTCTTTTGAATTGCCAAATCATTAAGCATTGATAAATATATATCTGTTAATAATTTTATAGAATAACACTTTTTTTCTTCAATAACGTTACTCTTCACAAAGTTACAAATTTTTTCAAATACTTGTTTATGGATGCCTCTTATTAAATGCCATTCTGAGTCATGACTAGAAGATGCAGGTCTAACAAATTTGATTAAGTAATCTTGCTTACATGGGAAATGATAATAGAATGGTGAGCCTTTCTGAATACGGTTCAGTTTTTCAATCATTTCTGCATCATTCAAACCATTCGCGACCGTGGATATACTATTTAAAAGACGTTCATCAAAAGACTCATGAAATAATAAATCTTTGTTCCGCTTTCTTTTTCGACGAATGTTACAAAATAAACATACACTCTCTGGTAATTGATCTGAATTTCCAGAACAGTTATGATGGTGGAACATTCATCGCGCATTATAGGTATTTTATCTGCAGTTAACGAATGTCCCGCGTGAATTGGCAGAGCCAGTGAAGAGTCTGCAAAATTAAAAGAAAACTGAATGTCATCAGAATATTTAATTATATTATTACTTTGTTCTGAGATTTCAGAAAAAAGTTCGACAAGCGGTGATATTTCGAGAAGTTTCTTAGAGAATTACTGTTATTTTAATTGTTTACAAAAATTACTTACCATTATTCGAATTTACCGGTGAACTCTTAATTTTTGCATATTGTCCTAAACTTTTCTTATTTATTGATGTGAACAATTTATAGCATAATCTATGGTATCCGCTAATTCCATCAATGGTTTCTGGTAGCACAATATCACAATATTTCAATTCACACACTTTTCGAATATCCAGTTTTTCTTTACAAGTTTTTAATGTATTTTCCGTGAATAATTTTATTCCATCGTTTTCGTCTCTACAATTTATTTTCAACACACACGTGGCTTGCATTGTCATGTTGTAAACGGATGTGCAATTATGCATTGAATTATGGAGTATAGAGGTAGTGAAGGAAATCTCTCATGAGACTAAATTGAGAAAATGATTTCCGAAAAAGGGGTTTAGGGGGCGCTAGTGTAGATTTCTGGTTAACGTATCCATCCAATTCTGTCTCATTCTAATGACGGTCGTCACTTTCTCTCTAATTTCTGGAGTTCTATTGTGGCGCCCCCTAAACACCCCATCTTGGGCCAAACTTTTTAACATAGAGATGTTTCTCCTTTCCTCTACACTCCATACATCGAATGATGTTTGTCAAAAAGACGCTGAGTTTTGCAGAGCATGCAATAGATGTCAGCGAAAGCGATGAGAACGTACAGTGACTATATTAGAAACAGTGGCGACAATAGTATATATAAGCCCCGCCCACCCGCCATT
>JAZBGX010001456.1:6475-18343 GCA_037414775.1 Zonitis immaculata
TTCATGAATTTGTAAATAGGAGGTGTATCTTATGGATTATTTTATTTATTTATGATTATTATGGTGAATTAATGAAATTTGTTGCAGGAAATTGTTTTATCGTCTTACAAATCCTCCAATTTCATGTTTATATAGAAATAGATATATGTGGTATGAAAAAAAAATATTGTTATGATAAATATATAATTATGTTCGAAAAATAGGGGAGATATGTTGTTTGTTTATTTATTTCCTATAGCTCTACCAACACTTATCTATTATGGATATTATCAAACTATGTAGTATATTTGATTAGAATAATGGTGGATAGATTTTTTTTTTTTTTGGTGAATTTTTAACAAATTTTATTTATAAATGGTGATTCGGACGTATTTATTCGAAAAATCAAACATTGTACAGTCAAAGCCATAGTCTATGTTAAGACTTTTGTTTTATTCATAAACCAAACCGGCAGGAATCATGATATCCACCCCCTTCAAACTTATCCCTTATATTATTGACTTATCCATCGTATATTTATTCCGCTTTTACAATAGGCTGCTATATAGGAAATTTAACTTTACTTCAATAGAATAAACGTTTTTATATATAAAAAGGATCAATAATTCGAAATTCTTAAAATATGCGTATATATAAATATAACAATATATGGTATATGGATATTTGAATTTTTCTTGTTCGTTTTTGCTTCTAATTTGGCGTTATTCCGAGTTTGTGTTGTTGTTATAGTTCGAAGACTATATATATATATCGGAATAGATATGTGCCATGTCATCGGAATAGAACCACTCTCGGATCTTGCTGTCTGTCAGTTTAAACCATCTCAAACAAGATGGATGGCCGTTGAATGGAAATCATGCAGCGGAAATCCACCCCCTCCCCATGGCTCACTCTCAAAAACGAAAGGGTGCAAGCAACATAGCTAAGCGCGTCCCCTTTCTCGTAGAATGCAGGATAAGATAGAAGAAATTCATCTAATCCCGATCTTAAAGCCGTATTATCCCTTATTATATTAGACATTGAGATCTGTATTCACCTGGAAATATATTCATCAATTTATTCGACTTTTATCAAATAACAAGAGAGAGAGAGAGAGAGAGGAGAATCGATTGTTTAATAAAAAGAAATTAGTTTAGTAATAATTGGAAGTTGGCATTATTTCAAATGGGTTATGTGTAATAGCAATAGATAAGCGACTAGATGTGGCAAGTATAGCAGTAGAGAATTCCCTCTCTTTTACGTTAAATACTATATAACTACTGGCTTTTATTTGTATATATATATATATAATGTACATGTGTTTGTGTATATAGAGGGAAATGAGGCAGTTGTGTGGGGGTGTGAGTAATGAGCAAGTCTCTATCTAGAGTGCTTCGAATCGGGATCAATGACAAGTGCAAGCGAAGAGCGGTTAATAGGTGTTTGTGATAACAGGGATGCGATAAGGACTCTGGTAAATATACTGGAAACGGAAAATGCATGATCAATGAGGATGCCGGCACACACCAGGAAATTATCTACCCGAAATTTTCATCTTCTATTTCATGTTTGTTCGTTCTTCTTAGATGAACATCGCTCATAAATATACTTGCGTCTAGTTCTGTCGACACCAACACCCAATACCAGCACCAACAAACCACCCCTTTAACATAATTAATTAAAATATTAATATTTTAATCAAGTTTTTTAAAACGTCTCATCATAATCATTCGAAAAAAAAAATAAAAAATAGACACCTCACGATATCAGACAGCTATTAAAAAATGGTGACGATCGAAAATAAATAATCGACTTTAAGTATCTGATGTGAGTTTCAAGCTCGTGAAACTTCATTTTAAAGGTCATTACATGTTTAGATAACAGTGATAGGAAAGTCGTCATTGAACATAAAATCCGATAAAATTCCGTCTCTTATTTATCGGAATACTTAAAATTCGAATAATATGCAACCAAATATACAAAGAAGAAAAAGAAAACAAACAAACAAAGGATAATCTATTGATATGGTATATTTTATTGATAAAGCTCCAACCATACTGATCGTATCTACTGATCTAGAACAAAACGAATTAGCATAATTAGAATAATTTCCAGCAGCTGACAGTTTACTATGTCTACTTTTTCGACTGGCACCGGTCTACACCCCCCCAATATTGTCGTATATAGATCCGGGAAAATCTCGAACGATAGTAGTAGTAGTAGTAGCAAGTAGAAGCTTCATAGTAGAAAGTTTGAAGTGTTTTCAATGTTTTAGTAAAGTTATAGCTATGGAATGCTTTGCATATAGAGAGAAAGACTAGGGTCGTTTTATACTATATAGATATGGATCATTGTGAGAAGTCTAGGAGGGGTGGATGATGGTTTGGGGGCGAGTTGTCGACAAAAACGGCACGAAAACTATCAAATATTGAAATAAAATTCATCTCTTAACATCAGAAACAGCTGGCACTTGTTTTAAGAGTTTGTAAAATCGGCGACATATTAAAATTCTTCACAGAAAGTATCGCCAATATATAGATGCATTTCTCGAATACATAATACCAAATTCGTGACCCATAAAAATGTGTTTCTTTTGAATATATTTTGGATATTTTTTCCTTTATTTTTCACTTTTCCATATAGATATTTATGGATGAGGATCCTTTCTGGAAATTGATGGGAATAACATAATATTTGCATTATTTTCGATTATTATAATATTTTTTTTTTGTATTTTTTGATCAACGATAGAAATAAAACATAGTGGACTATAAAATGCAGCCGCTATTCAAATGTCGACAATCTCTCTCTCTCTTTCAATTTTTTTCTTCTCTATGTTGTTTAAGCAATTCAATCCAATTAAACGACCCGAAAAACTTCGAAATCGTTAATTTTTTTCCTTGTTGTTATATCGTTTTCTTTAGTCTTGAACAACAATAAATTTTTAAGTCAAAAACAAACCACCTACTAACTATATAGTCAAAATAATTTATTGCAATATCAGAATATGCTTATTTCCTCAACAATTTTCTATTTGTGTATATATTTTAAATAAATTTCCAGGGACGATTTATTTCATATAACAAGCAACAAGCTCGCAGGCCTGACTCGCTTTCATCTATAAATTTTACTTATTTGAAAATATTAAATAATTGAAAATATAAATATATAAATTGTTACACTCGATCAAATCGAATCACTTCGGACAAATATAGAAAATATAGGAAATACAAACATCAATGAGACACTGTTTCTCGTAGTTTGGGAAGTACAAGCGAGTGTTCCCCTTTTGGCAAAAGTACATAATATCACATACAGACAGACAGGTGGTTACGGAGGCAATCTTTGATTTTTCCCCATACATTAAGTGAACCAGCCTGGTCTAGTCATTTTATTACCGTGCAATGATCAATGTATAGTTTGATTGCCAATAGTTACAGCACTCTTGTGCGCCAGCTTTCTGACTTCCATGAGCAGCAATGCATAACAAATTTCAGCTAATTCCAGTGGATAGCAAGTTATTTTCTCTTATCTCACACAGGTGTGAATAGACTTCTCTTGATTTTCAAAATTAATAAATTATTCGAGTGATAATGAGAACATTACATACCTAAAAATTTACTGTAATTTTTTACCTTAAAATTTTCGCTACAGTAGATGAGTTGCTCTCAACTTTTTTTCTAAGAACTGCATTTTTGGAACGCCTTGTTTTATTTTTTCTAACGGTGTAACGTGTGTAACAATTTGGATGCCAAATTAAAATTCTCTTTCATCAACTTGAAAATAATATAACAAAACAATAAAAAAATAAATAGATATTTGACTATTTAGTTAGACATGTCGAATGAGTAGCTGTGACGCTAATGACTCTACGTTATATATATCTATATAGAGATAGAGTGTTTAAAGTTTTGAAATTATCAAAAAAATTTCCTGGACCGAATTGAAAAATGTTATTCTTGGACTAATTTGTATGACATGTCGGACGAAATAAAAGGGAAATTCTTATTTTTTATAATTTCTTTTTTCTGTAAAATTCGAGAAAATGTTAGCTGAGAAAAAACTTATAATACAATAGAATTTTTAGAAATAATTAAAGTTTTCCATTTATAAATTCGTGCGGATTTTTGTAAAAGTTAAAAACTTTAGAAACATATTATTATAAGTTGTATTATTGTGGCTTAAATTCCATCAATTTCATTTGGAATTGTGTTCGGAAACAGAACCCATTTGCATATTATTTGAAATTTTCAACATAAAATATTAAATATTTCCAGTTTTTATTTTTTTACAATACAAGAGAAATCAAACAAACAGAACAATTGGAGCGCACTTTCCCATATGTTATAACAAGATTAAAATTGTTGCTGCAAAAATATATATTAAAAATAAATTTATATATACAGAGATATACTGTAATATAGAAATTCAAGATGTATATGATTAAATAAAAAATTGTAGGATTCTAACTATATATATATATGTGAAATTGTTTCAATGATAGTAATATAAAGATAACGGATTTTCTGTTTTGAAAGCAAAGCACTTTGAACAACGTCAACAACGTGAACAACTAAACAACCAACAAGTTGGCCGTAGAAAAGGTTGCAAGAAGTGTAATCCATCACTGGATGTGACGTCATGGATGGTGTAACGCACAGTGACAAGCCACTGATTGCTTCTTATTGGATAGTTAACACAAAACGTCACAAAATACTTAAGGCCCCAATACATTCATTTATCTATATATATATACATATATATATATATATAGAGCGATATAGCTATTGTTTCTAAATAACTCAATGGTGTTTTTGTTTTTTGTTAGAGAAAATTGATTAAAGGACATTTTGTAAAATCAAAAACTTAACAACAGAAAAAAAATGAAGAAAACCGCTTATTAAATCTATACGTTACATCGTTTCAAATCATATTTACCTCTTATAATTACCTTGAGCGATACAAATTACAAAGTACGGGATGGGTTTGTTTTTTTTTTGTCGGAGCCTTAGCTAGCAAGGAAATACATTTGTCCAACTATTGCTGGATACTTATTAGCGGCTGACATTCGATTTGTCTTGTCTCCGGCGAGCTGAGCGATTGCGGTGGACCTGAGGGTCGATGCTATAATATATATAGAAAGAAAGACCAACTTCTACGTATATACATCGGCCGATACTTACATTCTATCTTTCTCTCACCTATACAACTAAAGACTATTTATAACAAATAAGGGGCGGATTTTAATTTGGCAACTGCATGAAAATCTCATTATTAATGGTCACTTATTAGTCAACTGATATACATTGGAAACTTTTATATTCGAGTGGATCTAAATAAGGGTCGCTTCGTTGCTCTCTAAACCAATTTACATGTCCAGGCAAAACAAGAACAACAACACAACACAAATGTAAATATATATAACTATATTTATAATAAATAAATCCATGATATAGTATCTGGATTTTATTTTGTTAAAAACAAAAAATTAATTAAACTAGAATTATATTCGATAATAATAAAATAGAGAAAGATATATAATAAGTGAGTGAGTGCGAGTGAGTGCGATTAATGTTTGAAAAGCTATCGACAATATTTACATATAATATACGGTCACTGCGGTGAACAGCTGTCATACGATTCCAAATTACACTTTAATTGAAAAATTCTCATTCATATGCAACTAAAGTTATAAAAAAAAATGCATCGAAATTGGATTTACGTAGTTTTTCCAACATAAATTCTCTTTTTGTATTGTTTGTTTGTTGCTGTTGAATGCCAATCAATGAGATTTCCTCAAGCTGTAGAAAAACGTATCCATTTTTCCAAAACACAAAGCACGTTATGAAACATGCATGATTCAAATGTTAAAATTGTTATATATTTGGCATACAAAAGCATGTTCCATTTATAATCCTCGTTTTTTTTTTTCAAATCGTGGTAACGTCATCGAACAAACTCAACAACAATGAAACGTCTCATGGAATATCTCAGTCAGTCATTCCCGTGTTTGTCACATAACATGCAAAGACGATGCTTTTATCATTTTTATATATAAAGACGATTTTTCTTAACGGTTTTTTTTTTTTTCGTTGAGTAAAGAACGACCCTGTTTCCATTGCCGATACGAGTTCCGGTTGGTAGACCTATATACAATATTCACTATCCTTATTTGTCCTATTGTATACTATACAGTTTTCATAGCGTAAGTTGTCTGTTTGTGTGCGGTGTCGTCGTCGTCGTCGTCGTCTTCGTCGACGTTGTAGCGGACCCGCATCAAAACATCCTAGCTGAGCCGCAAGCGATTTGAAAAATGATCCTTCTCATGTCAGAAGAACTGGGAGTTTTTATATTTTTATGCCTTGAAGCAGTGCTACTCTCTATCTATCCAACAAACATCCACTCTATCTCTATCTATACATCTCGACTTATAAATACAATAAAATTGCGATTTTTCAATAGGAAATATTACCAATTTCTTTAAATCGTATAATCAAAAGAAAAATGCATCTGAATATACGACCAATATAGAATAATAAATCAAATTAGCCGACAAAGTACGATACATTTATTAACCTGACATCCGGGCAATCAAAAACTGTCAGATGATAAACTATCCTGAAAGCACTAATTTAATATAGAATCTATAAAACATAATAAATACTTAATTCGTAAAGTGAAAATAAGAAGAAGAGAAAAAATGTTATCTAATGTAAGATAAAAACAAAAGAAACCGGGAATATAGTACCTATATATATAGGGCGAGATATGCCGTAAAGTTAGCCTATCAGTATTTCCCTATTAAAGAAGCGTTAGACGATTCCCGTTTTACAATGACAGCTGGTTTGTTTGCAGGCTATTTCGGCGAAAATATGACTCCAGTTCAAGCTCTACAACCAAATATATGGAACACAATAAAAGCTCCACCTGAAGACATTATGCAAAATCAATTCGTCTCTTTTCTTTACTCTAGAGAGGCTTTGTTCCCTGCTATATTCCCTACAATATCTCTCCATAGTCTTTAGATTGTAAGGATTATAAGACAATCCTTATTTAACTCGCTGTAACTAAAGACAGGGTAGCGAAAAGAAAAAAATAACCAACTTCTATCTATATACTGATCAAAGATATTGGTTTTGAGTTTACAAAAATAAAATAAAAACAAAAACACGAATGCTTTCAATATGATTGAGAATTATTGATTTAGTCAAGTTAGTTTTATATTGTCTTGTATTTTTTACTGAATCATTGATTATTTTCCAATTTAGAGACAATACAATTCAATATTTGATAAGTAAAAAACGAAACAAAAACAAACAAAAAAAATACCAGGCGGGTTTCTGGTAGGCGTATAACAGTCACGGAATAGAACAGTGACAGTGGAATCATGCAGTGCCCGCCCAAGTCACGCATCTATGCTCACGTTCAACAAGAGTAACCAACCAACCACTCGCCAACAACATAACCTGTAATTATTGGAAACCATCAACTATGTAAGTTAACCCATGCTTGTTGCATTTTTCCATATACAACTATACATATACTTATTGTATTTTTCACTATACCTATTATTTAGGTATTTGTATTTTATGCTATATACAGTGTATCATTTTCTTTTATCATTTATAAGTGAAATCAGGACATTTTCGATACAAATCATCAACTAGCACACAAAAGAATTTTATTAAATAGCAAAAATTTCATTGTTATTGTTGATTTTCTTATTGTCTGCGAGCGCTAAAAGTAACACGCTGCAAAATAAGCTCAAATTATAGTACGCCTGCTATACTTATCATCTTCTGCAGGTAAAACCTCTATAGACGTAGTGGAAATCTAATCGATTTCCTTGATTGATCAAAAAGTCTATAACTGAAGGTCTGAATAAAGTGTAGCATCGAAGATTATATTCAATTATTTTTCTTATAGTAAAATCCATTTTATAGAAGTTCTATTATATTTGTGTGACAATAAAAATCTTACATAATCTACAATCAATGATATAGAGAGCCTCGAAGTTTCATCAAACTACAATGAAATATTTATTGTAGAAATCAATAAAAAAAATTAGTATATAGTCTGATGGATCGTGCAAAAGAATTCTGGTGAGCTTGCAACGTGGTACCTTCAAGGTGGAATGAGTAACAACAAACGATTCGAGTAGAAATTTCAAAAAAGAAAAAAATACACCAATCTTTGGAGTTCAGTCGATTTTTCTTCTAGTACCAAGTGAAACCTTCTTGGGGTACTTCCAAATACGTTACATTTTCTACTATACTGTAAAACCCCCTTAACAGCCATCAAATATTTGTGATTTTGGACTTGGAATATGTTTGTGTGAAAAAGTCAATTGTCCGTTAAAGTGATTATCCGCCAATTAATATTAAAGATTTTGGCGAAAATAAAAATAACAATTTGGCTGCCAAAAAATGGGATTTTTTTATATTTACACAAATTTTAAAATTGTTTCAATTTTATATTTTATATAAATTGGCAAAAATATTCGTTTATCATCAATATAAACAAAAAATAAGCTGGATTTCTGATAAATAAAATTTAGTCCGGTCAAATAAGGTAAAAAAAAAGGCTCAACCCTGTAATGCTGTAAATTTCTATATGAAACTTGATTTTGACATTTTGTAAGTTGGCTCGAATATTTCTCAGTATCTCGTTTCTGCTACTCATAAGATATTCGTTCTTGAGATAAAAATTGAAGAATAGGTAGCACTTAGCCGTATATTTGATAACGCAAAGTACAATCTATAGGGTTAATTATCGGGAAAAAACTCACAGTCTTCTCTTCTACCTACAAGTGTGCGTCAACCCGACAGCTTTTACTACCCGGTCCAAGCTTGGCTACAGCCTACAGGAAATGATCAAGAGCCACATAAATGATTACCATCAGCACTAGAGGAATTGCTCAATATTATATACTGCAATTCCAGAGAAGGCTATGGCTTGAGTTGCGGATATAGAGAAGCTAGATTTAAAGGCTCCTCAGTTTGTAGGTAGTGCGATGAATAAGCATGCTTCGTCTTCGATGCTTCATTATTTCAACTTGAGAGAGAGATAGCGAATATGTGTCAGAAGTTTTTGGAGTTTTAGAGTCAAATATCATAAATTTGGGGAAATCTTTGGATTTTCTTTAACGTTTTTCCACTCCACACAAACGAACGTATCAGTAAACTACGTTATTCAATCAGCTGAGAAATTCGATGTGTAATAAAAAAATTATGTGGAAACAATCATGATTTTATTATGATCCATAAAAGTGATTTTGATAAACGTGAAAATTTCAATACTTCAATAAAATCGTTGTGGAGAAAATCAAATTTTTTGCAAAGTATCTAAAGTATTCCAATGTCTATAAAAATTGGGTGGCCGAATCGAAAAAAATAATAGAACAAATTAAGGTGCCACTCGTTTATTTCGAATAATGAAATAATATTATTACCATAATTATTACCGATCATAATTTGATTGTCGTAATTTTATATCATTGATTCAATAACATCATATAGATTGATCGTCAAACACCTTATTACAGTATTTTACGCCCTACCCAAATTTATTAATATTAAACGCACGTTGATTTACTTAAGAATTTCAATATACTTAATTTCTACTAAGGAAATTAATATAGAAGACATCCGGGGGACAGCCTTTTTACTAATGAGAAAAATATAATACTAATATTAATAATAAAGCAAATAAAGAAATAATTAGTTTCGAATAAATTGATACTAATTATACAATAAATAATAATTGTATAAGTTGTTATATAAATATAGTTTTGTATTTAATCTAAAGAGAATGGAGTTCATCTTTGTGGCTTCTGGAAGCTTAACGCTCCAGGAGACATAAGCAATTAAGTGCATAATTTTATAGCCTCGAAAGTGGAGAACTTATGTTTGCTGGGCTATATATAGTTGCTAACTTTCAAGAAATACTCCTTGAATCATTTGACTGCATTCTTGCATTCGAATTAATATGGAAATAATAATAACAACATTTTTTCTATGCGCGGCCCCAAAAAATTTAAATATATAAATAAAATATTGCACAGTTATTCTATATTGTATATACACACACCCTCTTTTCGATATATTGAAGTGGACATCGGGGACGTCCCCAAAGCGCTCAACTCATCCAACTATAATATCAGTTTCACGTGTATTACAAAATTAACCAATCAATCTTTCTATGAATAGGTAATTCAACTGAAACATCTCTATAATGTTAATTTAATTGTTTTTATCTTATTAAATGTTAGATTGCTGTATATATTTTGGAACAGTAGAAAATAATCTTGCATAAAAATACATAAAACTTTCACACAATTCTCCTATATAGATATAAATCTATAGGGATCATTCAATCTTCTTCCTCTTCTTCTTATTTCTGTACCACAAATTCTACGCCCCTTTTCTGTAGCTTTTCTTATAGCGGACACTTTTTTCGCCTGTAGTTAAAAAGGTAATCTCTGTCAGAGTTAGAAACTCCTTTGAGACTATACACGACTGTTATATCTACCGATTTTGCACAAATACAAATGAAAAAACAAAACAAATGTTATATTGTAATAAATATTTATTATATTATTTTTTTTAATAAAGACTTATTGTTAATATAGAAAGTATAAAACCTGTCGAGTAAGTAACAAAAGAACTACCGGTACACCTCTAAATTCTCTAAAGCTCCATTTATACATACAAACGATTAATAGTCGCCAATAATAATGGTAATGTTAATAATAATAATAAAAATAAAGCGTTTTATTCGAAACCAAACATCGTTTTGGTAGGTATAATAAATTATTTTTGTTTTCAATGTATAAAATTCTGATTAATTGTAACAAGTTAATTTTATTAAAAAAAAAATACTCATAGAAAGGTCAATATAATTGTTTGGTCATCGGATGGTAATCCATCATGAACCACCTGTATGTTACGCGTGCCCCCATTCTATTTATTACACATATAGCAAAAATCCATTCTACTGGACATGTTGACTAAAAGAGATGATCTATGGCCTATGATTTCTGCCACTCACAATTAAATACTTGACAAATATTGTTATATAGAAAAGAATTATGTATCGATAAATCTTTGTAAATGGTTAGTCTTACACGAATTACTGTCAATAATAGGAATCGTTTAATAGGTATATGGCTCATAAATTTTCTCTATAATCGTGTAGATTTGGTGTAGTAAAACGTTTAAATAACAGGTATATATCGATAACTTTATAACTTCTGTAAAATATATATGGCAAGATGTTTGATTTACGATTGTCAACGCTTTACAGATTTTGTAGCCTGAAAGGAAGACCGCTCCTAGTAATGGTCGGGTAGGGTCAATATATAGTCGATTTTATCGATAAGTAGCATCACACCACCACCACTCATAATTAGTTGAGCTCAATATTTTATATAGTCGCTTTATTAATTGCTGAGTGGACTAATTGTAGGATGAGCATTTTTAGAATTGGCAAGAGCTTTATATTTAGTTGATGCGATAAAAAGCTCGTTCTAAATCGCTCTAATTCAGATAATACTTGTTATATGGAGCTTCAATACTAGGAAAAGTGCGATTATTCGATGATAGTCGACAATGATGAAGATGGAAACAGTGGGATAATCGGAATTATTCTGAATTTTTCAGAAAAAGAATTTTCAAATATAGTTATATTGTTTCCCAATTTATTCTAGTTTCTCCAAATGAGAGACTCGCTTCTGTAGACAAAACTATAGTTATTGTGTTGTTGGCTCAACGAAAGTTGCGAGTTTGTCATTTCTATTGAGCTTGAAGAATTTACAAATTTTTGGCTGTTTGTTGCCCAAAAACTATGTATATATGCAATTGAGTCAAGGAAATTCTCTTTTATTTTTCT
>JAZBGX010001457.1:0-18340 GCA_037414775.1 Zonitis immaculata
TGTGTTGGGGTGCAAAATGAACGATATCGACCCAGTTGAGGGTTACTCTTATGCCAATTAACTAAGTATGACTTATTAGAAAGAGATTGCCTCTACAGGAAACAACAACGTTACTATTTCGTAGTATGAGACAACCGTGTAGTAAATAATACAGGTCTTAGCAGGACAAACCTTGATCTTAGACTACATAGAGAATAATCGACTGAGGTGTCGTGAGAGAAACTCAAACGTTTCATTTCAAATGATCCACATTGCCATCGGCAAAATTTGTGACGCGCCGCCGCCTAGTAGGATGGACTGTAGCAACTTTTCTCTAATGGCTACTTATGAATTTTTCTTCTGTGGAATGGTGTGCCGATAAACTAAATTGGTTGAGTGGCTTGAATGTTCTGTTAGAAAAATGACGAAGTATTTATTATTGTTTTATTTGTACTAATAGCAGCGCTCAGACGAGATCAGTAGGAGCGTCACAAATTCCGTCGATGTGAGCAACGTAGATCATTTGAGGTTGTATTTATAAAGGGAAAAAAATTCAACCAGATGTTTATTATTTTGAACTTTATTCGCTAATTACTATCGACAGAAAAAATTACCAGCAAGCAGACAAAAATTATAGGTTTACAAAATTATATTGTCGTCGAAAATAAAACGAAAACGACAAGACCTTTGTTAACTCTCTTTCATCAATTTTTTGTTGTTGTCAAATTATAATTCGTAGACTATTGAATGATTCACCCACCATCAAATTTTGGCTGCAATACAATGAAAAAATCTTCGTAAAATTTCTCCAAAATAGCCTTGTGATTCAAGGTTCTTGAACTATTTATTCAAAAAAAAAAAAAAATTGATTATCACGAAAAAAAAAAATGCAACGTCCGAAATTATAACTGTATTGGCAACGGTTCATATGGCGCCCAGACATGGTGGCATTTCCGGTTCTAATCGAAATTCACCCAAAAATTCCATTTACAATTATTTTGAAATTTGTTTCTCTATGACATCAAAGACTTTTATCGAAATAATTTCAATAATATATGATAACCTTAAGGTTGTTTTCTTCAAAAAAGAGCCTTTGTTTCAATTATTGTGTAAAATCAAACAGTTTTTTTTTTAGTATTTTTTAAAAATAAATTAACCTTGGTCAAGTTCCAGTCATAGAGCAAAAACAACAAATAAGTGAGCGATTTAATTCTTTTTTTTTGTTATTTAAACAACAAAGCATGCAGGATAAAGAGATGAACAATAAAATAATTTGCACTTCCTGTTAGTGATTGTGGGTGGCAACAATAATAGCCTTACTTATCACACCAAGAAAAAAAAATACTTATATCTATCTATCTCTATTATTCATTCAAAAATCATAATTATTTATTGTTTTTTTGTTTGTCGATTTCAGCAACAATATTTGATGAATTTTGGTTATTTACCACCGACACCAGATGGCGAGTTCGCTTTACGTACAGAAAATTCTATACATGATGCAATCAAAGATATGCAATTGTTTGCTGGTATTCCCGCTACGGGGCGTTTAGATGATAAAACAATCAAATTGTTGGAACGACCACGTTGTGGTCTACCAGATAGAGATCCACAAAATTTCGATACGAAATTGAATAGATGGTTGAAACGTCGCCGACGATATGCTGTACATGGACCAAAATGGCCTTATACGAATTTAACATGGAGGTAATAAACTATTTATTTCTCTCTATCTATCTCTTTTTCCTCTTTATATTACCTTCAAATATAATTCAATTATATTATAGAAAATTAGAAAATGGAAAATTGTGAACTAAAAAATAAAAACTTAAATATAACGACAAGAAATTGAATTTTAATTAAATTTGAAATGAGCAAGGAGCGAGGAGAGTTTATTAATAAACTGTCTCTGCTGATGATGATGATGATGATGATGATGATGATAATAATCATAGTGATGCTGTTTTAATTCAATAAAACCCATTACTAACGCCTAAACAGAACGTATGTCCGAGATTGTTTTAGCCGGTTACTAAACAAACAAAAAATAGAACGGCGCCATCTCTAATTATTGACTATAATTATTATCAAACATTAACGATTATTTTCGATTTTTTTTAAATTTATTCAGCGGTCTAACTTAAAATTTCTAATTAATCTTTTTTGTTAGAGTTTATATATAAAATGAAACGTATGTTTGAGATTATTTCATTCGTGTATCCGAAAAACGATCAACACTCAAAGATTTTGAGCAGTGCCATCTGTATTCACCAATTTCTCTTTTCCAATGGAGTTCTATTTACAAAAAAAAAAAAAAAATCTCCTAGCCAGTGCCATCTATGTTTATCAACAGCTACTCATTTTTAAGTGGTTTAGCTCAATAAAATCGTTATTTAACTAGTATCTATATAATTTCTAATGAGACGTTAGTCTGTGATTGATTAATTTAGAATTGTTCTTGATAATTTATCTATGTTCGAGTTTATTTCATACAGAAAAAGGTTGAGTAGTGTCATCTATATTCACCAATCATAATTAACATTGAATTTCAAATTGCACAATTGCACACGAACCCGAAAATAGTGTTGTTGTTGTTTGTTTTTTTTTGATTGAAATCTGTCATATTTAGGAGAGTTCATTCAATAACCCCTCTAAGATGATGATGATGATGATGATGAATTGATTTGATAAAACTGATAATTAACATTTGAATAAAACATATGTCTGAGATAAGAGAAAAAATCGAACAATGCCATCTATGATTATCGGCAATAATTTGTTTGTTAATATTGAATTAAATCCAGGGGTGTAACAAGTAATTTTAGCCACTTTTCTAAGATTGATTGAAGCTTGTCATTTATATTACAAAAACCATAGTTAAGTGCCTTGTGGTTCTATGTAAAGTGCTTTGGTTACTGTCTTTGATTTTCTTCTGTACCCTCGAAAATGTCCAATTTCCACACCCCTTATATTATCAAACTATGAATTGACATAGACATAGTCCAGAAATTATATCGAAAAAAGAAGGGGCAAAACCTTTAGTCCGACCAAATGTTGTACCATATGGGAGAGCTTATTTCTTTACAATTAATCAATATTAATGTTAATTGTTAATTTTTCTATATGTCGAATAATTCAAGTATTCTTGTCTCTTCGAAGTTCAATGTGACGTCACATTCACTATACATATATCTACATAGACCATGAAACAAACAAAACACAACACAAAACACCAGAGAGTGCTTGGTTGAGAAGACACTTCTCATCATCACCAAAAGCCTACTTGAATGTTAAGTGGGTCGCCTCTCTCTCTCTCTCTCTATTCCATCCATCTATCTCTCTCGCTTAATTCTGTAGTATAAACACCCTTTCTATCATAGTCCTTAGTTATTATACGATTCAGCAATCAACCCGTTTTTGATGCTCTCTATAACAATGTCATCCATCCCTCCCCCGTCCTCCGCTCACTTCTCACCTAACACTCGGTTTTAGTGAATTCGTGCTACCCAATCTTTTGGTTCTGATTGGAATTTAGAGAAATTATAATAAAAATGATTGAATTTTATTGATTTGTTTTCCTTTTCGTCGAAAATTATTCAAATCACTAGGGAAATGTGAAAAGTTTTTTTCGGAAAATTAATATTGAAACTATAATATTTTGGAAATTTTGGAAATTCAATAGAAATACAGCTGGCAACAGAAAAAAAATGAAAAATAATATTTTTCTATTGTTTCTCGATAATAATAGCCCTACTACTAATAAACTTATTATAAAAATATATAGCAATTGACATTTAAACGGGAAATATCAAAGTTACGATCTAAGTTGAAGGGCAAATGGCAATAGAAATCCCAACGGTAAATAGTAGTGTCAGAATTTCTTGCCGACAATAAACTAAACATAAATACAGGCTGGTCCACTAGAGGCTTTTCTGGTCTTATAGAAACTCTGGTTGTAGTGGAGAGAAAAAACATACACTCGAAGATCTAAAGTTTGAGAAATCGTTTTAACGTCAATTTGTTCTCTAAATTTCACACTTTAGATCGTCGAGTCCGTTTTTTTGCACCCACTAGAGCCAGAGTTGTAAGACCAGAAAAACCTCTGGTGGACCACCCCTTATTGAGTAAGAAGAAGAAAAATGGATTATAAAGAAAAGTTGGAATATAATAATAATAATAATCCTCTCTCACCCTTTACCTCTTTTTAAATCCATTGAATTATTAAATTGTGAAAAAGGGGGGGTGGTTTTTTGTTTAAAAAAATAATATAAAAAATCAACGTGATCAATTCAACACCCATACAAATCCATCGTTCTTTCTTTCTCAATTAATATTCACCCCTTTTAGTTTTCAACGAAAATCTCACTTGAAATATAGAATACTTGACTTATTCTATTCATCTCTACTTTTCCAGTCTAGAGGAAATTCCTAATTAATTCACAAAAAAATAAACCATAAACCCTCCAATGGAAGTACTTTAGTCTTTATTATCATCATTATTAATTGAATTATTATAGGTAATTTGGATTTTTTTTCTATAATAATAATAATAATAACTGGTTGTTATCAATTGTAGTTTCATAAAAATTTTACATCCGTGATCTCTCTAATTCTGTCACCTGGTCGTGACAAATAACACTGCAATCAATCGTAAAATTTTAATTAAAATCGATTGTATACAAGTACTTGAAATTTTCAATTCACAAATATTATTAATTATATCTATAGGTATATTGTATATCTGTATATAAATGTGTTTGTGTGTTCCATCTATATATATATGGATAATACTTTAAGTCTATGACAATGTCATATACTCGACCATTATGAAATTTTATCAATTTATTTTCGACAAATGATAATATTCCATATATGAAAATTATCTCTAATTGTATCTCGATTTATAGAATAGACGACAATTGACCGAAAATTGTCGAGCTCAAATAATTTGTTATCAATTATTTTTCTAAATGATCATTTTTTATCGATGATAAAGACAGTTGAAATTAATCGATTTCTATGATTCATTGATTCAAATATTTACGAAATCATTAACAAAATAAAACTAGAAATGAACAAATTGATTATTAGTATATTATGCAACAAGATTAGAATGGCAGCCATTAATTCACGTGCGATTACGAGTGGAGGAATCATACGAGTCAATCAATGGTCATTCTAATCTCGTTGCATAATATACTATTCTCTACTTCCATATTAAAATGGCATTCTGTCAACTGAAATTAACCGAACATTTATTTATAATAAAATGATCAATCCAACTGGAATTGATGTTGGAAAAAATTGTCGTAAGTTGTGTGAAAATGTTGATACAGATCAAGATTATTATTTCCATTGAATATGATGGATAATAATCGTCAATAGTGCTTTTGTTTCAATTTCAAATCAAATCATATTTTTATTATATTGTTGGAATTTGATTTTTATTCGTTCGATTTTCCTTTTCCCCATTTCATTCTCTTTTAAGATTTTCATCAAAATTGATCATACATATACTATCTTATATAATAGATATGATATATATATATATATATATATAGATATACGTATTCCGAACGAGAATTGGTATGATTGAATTATGATGGAAATAATTGGGGAAAAGCTACTAAGTGCATCTTAATAGGATTATAATGATAAAATATATATATAATATGATGGAACTCTTATTAGAACAAAGTCCAATAAGAGACAGAAAAGATACCGTTAATAAATGAATTCAATTTTATTATATTTAAATGAAGATCTATTTCAATATATTAAAAAAAAAGAAACACTCGCAACGTATCTAACTATATCGATATGATAAGAATTTTATTTATTGGAATTCGACTCCATTATCATTCGTGTTATTGATATTTATGCTTTACGAACGCCTACAAAACAGAAATTTTCGAAATTTATTAATTCAACCAAGAGCGCAACTAAATAAAACAATCCAATTTCAAATTTTTATTTTATAGTTTATAATAATCTAACCCCAACAAAAAAAACAAAAAATCAGAGAAACGTAACCCAAAAAGACAGGCGCCTCCACCATTTCCACAAATTGCTTCTATACCTTCGGAAATTTCATTTTTCTTATTCTCCTTTGGCATTCCTATATTATGGATCCACCGTTTTAGCCTTCCACAGCTCTTTCTTACCACTCCTCTATTTACCATTACATGTTTCTCATCTTATAATTAGAGTGCCGGTCTTCCTCACTGTCTTCTTTCTGGAGGCTCCAATTTGGCGTAATTTTGGCATAACCGTACCATTGTAGTCTCCAAATTTTCCTTACTTCCTCATATCATTACTGGTGATTTGTGGGCATCTTCGCATAAAGTCTAATTCGACTGTTTTTATTTTATTCCACATTGTTGTTGCCACTGGCCGTACTTCTATTCCATTAAGTACTATGCTTCGCGCAAGCTTCTTTTTCTGCTTTCATTGTCGGAAATGTTTTTATATATCAATCTATAACGTCATTGATATGGGTATGTCCAGAAAATTTGTGTAGTCTAAAAATAAATCGAATTATTCGAACGATTGCGTGGCGCCTCCACCATTTTTATAGCATAGTCCATTTTAATGGAATTATTGTAATTTTTTTTCTTAAAAAGATACAGATGAAGACTTGTGTTTATTGTTGAATACGATCAATTTAAATTTATACATTATGAAATATAGGGGCGTTTTATTTTATTGTATTAAATGTCTCACTAAAAAATTTTTGATAGTCATATTTTCAAAAGAATAATATACGATATTCTCGATAATATTTTCTATCTGTCTATACACATATAGTTTTGTCTTTATCTATAGTTCAATTTTATCTCAATGATGTTGATGATGATGATGATGGATAGACGGATGTTGTAAAGTATGAAGACGCGCGCGCATTTAACACGCATACACATCCAACTTCCTGAGCTTATAAAAGCATGTTGAATGTGAAAAGCACCGCCAGTTTATAGTTTGATAACAATTTAAGACAACATTTTGAATTAATTATTATAATAATAACGAGTGGCGCTTATCCAAAACAACAAAATTTAAAAAGAAAATAATGATAATATTGATAAAAACAAACAAAATTGCATCGAATAATCACGGTATGTGCTTTTGTTTCCATCAATTTATTCCAAATTTGTTGAATAATATAGAAAATTATTATCTAAATTTCCTTATTGTTGGAATTCAATTTGTGTATATTTCTCCCCTATTCCATAATTTTCAATTTCCAGTTCTCAATTAGGATCTGAATGTTTCTTCCAACAGGAAATTTTCATCGAATCAAATCACGATTAGGATTTTTTTAAAAATATTTAGTAATAAAAGATAATAATATTGAATTGGTTGTGGATTAGTAATAATAAAACAGTTGGCGTCATCATTCTCTCTCTTCTCAACATCAATTTATTTGTCTATTAGTAACAAATTATTACAAGTGGAAGGAAGATGGAATGATTTTGAGTTTTAATAATTTCTAATTGATGTTGTTAAACTGACAAATGCTGTGGTTGTCTGTCTGTCTATCAATTTACCCGCATCAATTTGTTTTTTTTCAATATTTGGGGGGTTAAAAATCAAAATAATAATTTATAGTATCCATCCCGGTGACTCACTCAACCTGGGTGTGATGTGTTTCTAATACCATCACAACCTCCTTGAGTGAGCGACCGGGTGGATGTGATCATCACCATAAAGTACATATTTTACAAAAATAAATTATTAATAAATTTATACTTGCTCCTTGTTCATATCATTCACCAATTTAAAAACAATTTCGATAGTTTTGTTGTTGTTTGTTCGTCTTTTAATTTTTATTTCTTTGTTCCAGTTTGCGAAGTAAGAATTTACAAGGCTTGGACAGTTACGAGGTCCGGTACGTTATATCGAAGGCATTCGCTGTATGGTCAAGACATTCGAAATTAACATTTACCGAAGTTGATAGCGATCGAGCCGATATTCTCATCTATTTCTATAGGTAATTTTGAATATTTCTATCTTTTTTTCTCATGAAATATTTCAATGATCATGATGATTGTATTGAATTGAGTTCATTAAAGTTACATTAATCAAAATCAAGTTGTTGATGAATTTGCATTTGTTTATTACAAATCCACTTCATTATTATTATTATTATTTCAATATAAAACCATAAAAAATTCTTAAATTATAAACCAGCAATTTTCTCAATAAATTATATGGGATTAAAAAAGATGAACTCAGATCGAAACAAAATGGATCGTTTATGGAACTCTTTATTTATCATTACCAATTACAAGATTTGATTGAATTGAAGAAATTCAAAAATTGACGACAAAACCACAAACAAATTGAATCGTGTAAGGCACTCATTATCATAAATCACACATGATCTAACTTAATTAGAATATTTGATAGATTAAAGAGCTGTATAATGAATTGAGTAGTGTATAGGCGCCTTTATCGAATTTGATTGAGATACACAAAAAGGTACGTTTAATAGTATATGGAATACTTTATTTGTCAATTATAATTAATTAAAAAACCGATAAAAAGAGTTAATTGAATATTGAAAAAAAATTGAATAGTGTATGGTCAACTTTATATGGTTTTCAGTTGTACACAATTGAGTTAATTTATTAAGAAAAAGTTGAGCACAAGTTAAACTGTGTATGTACTCCTTTATACTACACAGAAACATTATTGAACTACAATTGAATCACATTCAATAAAATAACAGACTTGAAGAACAAATAACAAAGTTAGAGATAAATTAAATCATGTATGAATCATTTATACAAATAATAAAATTTGACAACAATAAAGAACAAAGTTATAGAAATCGTGTATGGAACACTTTGTATAAATATACTAACTATTAATATTATACATCAAATTCGAGTCAATTCGATTGAATTAAGTATAGAGAAAGAAGAAAAATCAAGAACAATAAAATCAAGTTAGAAACAAATTAAATCATGTATGAAGGACTTTATATATGAACTGTTATCAAACATGCACAACTTATGCCCAGGACGCACAGGACGTATTTTCAACGTTCGTTGTAATAAAAATTGTGATAGAATATAAGTACGAACGAGATTATAAATATCTCTATCTCGCGCGGCACTTATATTAAGAGAAACACGTCCTGTGTGTTCAGACCGTTAACTTGCTTAATTCCATTATAAAAGTAGAGTAATTGAAGCTAAGTTGAATCGTGTATGAGTCGCTTTATATTCAATAAAGAGCAGGAAAATAAGTTTAGAAGGAAAATGAACGCAGAACAAGTAAAATTGAGTAGTGTATGGCGATTTTTATATCAAACGCTGTCATGATGTAAACGGAGTCATTATTTCAGAAATAACAAAATAGAAAATTAAAATAAATATGTGATTTTTTTTTATCAACTTAAATTTTGATAATAAAAAAAAAAAGTGTGGTTTCAACTATACTTTGCCTCCTGTGAGGATTGAACTCACGACCCCTGGTTTACAAGACCAGTGCTCTGCCACTGAGCTAAAGAGGCTTACACAACAAGCGGCATAGCATTACAATCTGTATTCAAACAATCAAAATACTCAAAATTTATAATTATAACAATTAGTCTACTGATATCAATTATATAATTTCATAATAACGTACTTTATACATCAATTGACCATTTTAATAATTCAAATATCTAATATGATCATTCTATTTTGTTTTTAGTCGCGAACATGGCGACAAGTTCCCTTTTGATGGTAAAGGAGTAATTTTGGCTCATGCCTTTTTCCCGAACGATGAAGGACGTAGTATTGATGTACATTTTGATGCTGATGAATTATGGACAACAGATCCGAAAAGTGATGAAGGTAAATACATAATTTAAATATAAATTATTATATTTTTATATAACTAACATAAGTATACGTACCATAAATATACAAATAAGTGGGTGGCGGATTTAAATCAGAATTTTAGAGAAAACAACTTTGATAAAAATAACAACAACAATTTAACATCCGGGATTATCTTATTTAGTTCATTTTTTATCTAACAGTAGTCTTTTTTCTGTTGGTCAGGTACGAATTTATTTAACGTAGCCGCTCATGAATTTGGCCATTCATTGGGTCTTCAACATTCTTCTGTAGAAGGTGCTCTAATGTATCCATGGTACAAAGAAATGGAAAATGGTTTTGATTATGAATTGCCAGATGATGATCGTCATGCAATTCAATATCTTTATGGTAGAATTATTGAAATATCTAATGAACATTTTCTATAATTAATTGTATTGCTTTTTCTCAGGTTCTCGAGAGACTAAATTATGGGCTCCATATAATCCAGCTAAAAGACCAATAATACCACCACCGACAACAACAACAACTTCAACTACAACAACGCCAAGAATTTATACACCACGGCATAGATATCCTTATAATCCATATAATCCCCATAATCCATATGAACCACATCACTATCCTCATTACCCGCATAAGCCAAAACAAGATCCATATAAACCGCTAGATCCACGAAAACCGATGCATCCTGATAAGAAGCATCAATACCCAAAAGTTCATCTACCTTATCCTACTCGACCACCACCACCAACATTACCGCCAAGACATTATGGTAATAGAAATCCAACAATAACGCCATCGAATCCGGATAAATACCCAGAAAGACGGCATCACCACAATAACAATGATGCTAATAAAGAAACGATTGGTGGTAGAAAGCCGCCAGATACATGCGATACAAGTTATGATTCGATTGCTGTAATACGTCGTGAAGTTTTTATATTCAAAGATGAATATTTTTGGCGGATCGGTGGTGAGAATGATAAATTATTACCGGGTTATCCAGCGAAAATTGTCCGTTTATGGCATGGTTTACCATCAAATTTAACACATGTCGATGCTGTTTATGAACGACCTGATAATAAAATTGTCTTTTTTATTGATGATCTATATTATTTATTTACCGGTAATCGTTTAGATTATGGTTATCCAAAACGATTAACACAATTAGGTTTACCACCGAATTTAAAGAAAATCGACGGTGCAATGGTATGGGGCCATAATGGTAAAACGTATTTCTATAGTGGTTCAGTTTATTGGCGATTCGATGAAGATGCTGGTACTATTGAATTAGATTATCCAAGAGATATGTCGATGTGGAAAGGTGTTGGTACTGATATTGATGCAGTATTCCAATGGAAAGACGGTAGGATTTTTTTACATTATTTTTTTTAATTCACCAAATTAATTGTATAATAATCGAATTTTAGGTCGAACCTATTTCTTTAAAGGTAAAGGTTTTTGGAAATTCAATGATCTCTTTATGCGTGTTGAACACGAACAACAAAAACCATCAGCCCCATTTTGGATGGGTTGTTCTAGTAATTTAGAAGGTGGTAATGATATTGGTGAAAAATTACCATATAAAAACTACCCATCAACAACATCATCATCATTACGATTCATGATTAATAATTTAGTTTTATTAGGTTTTTTAATTATATCGTCAATATTTACGATAATTTAATTAAATTTAGCTGGAATATAAAAAAATAGAAGATTTATTACTGCCGATTTTTGTTTGTTTGCAAAATACTCAAAAATTACTGCAAGACTGAATGAAGACGCTGGAAGCATAAAAAAAAGGAAAATTAAGAAAAACAAACTTGCAGATGTATAAAATAATAATGAAATCAATACAGATTTAATTATATAGAACGACCAACAATCTTATGTGATAAGAAAAAAGTAAATAATTAATAGTTTCTTTTTTAATCTTTTTTGTTTCAAATAAACAATGATTATCATTGTTCGATGACGATGATTATTATTATTAGTTGATTGCTGTGATATATCTATCTTTATTTTAAATTTGACACACAAAATTAATGGCAATTTTGTTATTTATTTTTCGAAATTCTAACTTGAAGTTAGAAATGATTCTAAATTATTTAGATGCCGTAAAGCTTTTATTTCATTTTTTTTTTTAAATATATAATTATTCACTAATAATTATCAATATATTATACTTATTATTTAGTAAATTTAGTTATAAATATCGATATCTTTTTGTATATTTCTAGTAAATTATGTAATCATTGTTGGAATATTTATTTAAAAAAAAAGGAGTAAAAAGTAAATTTCAAATTATCCCTTCCTTTTATTGTCAAATAAATTCCCAAAATAGAACACTAGAGGGTTAACATTGACATAGTTATTATACCTTTTTATCATTGTATCATTCCTACTTTACAACTTAAGCTACACTCAAATTATAAGGTAGCTGCAGGTAACAAGGCCTTAGCTATGGGAGAATTTTGATAAAAACGGAAAATGGAAACAAAAGCTTTTCAAAAAACTTTGTTAATTAGCCTTATTTAACTATGGTCGGGTAACAGGTCCTAAATCCAGAGCCGTCCTAAAATATTCGGCGCCTCTCTTTAGATGCAGTAGAGTACAAAAATGTACAACATCGATAAAAATTACCGGCTCCAAAAAGCTTGCGCCACAGGGCTATGTGGTTAAGGTGGCCCTGTCTACGTCCTTTATAATTAACTAAAGAATTATTATATTATAACCTGTACGTGATACCGACTACACTTTGGTTGGCGATTTATTATACCGTTCTACAGTCGTTAGTCTGAGGGTACAAGAAAATTGTAAGTTCTCTTTATCTACAATATAAAAAGCTTTTGGTAATGTAGATGGAGCAAAAGCTGTTTCCGAGATTAGCGTTGCTCTGAAATTACTTGTGTTACTACTATGAGTCATGTATCTGGACTAAATTTTTGTAAACATAACATTGAATCGTGCTTTAGTAAGCTATTCGATCCGCAAACGATGAGACTTCTGCATTCCAATGGTATTCAAATGACCGATAGACTGCTTTGGTCTAAATAGCGGCGTCTAAAAATGAATAATACAACCTTGAAGATAGGCAGCAGCAGGATATTGGGGTCCCGCAAAAATCTATTAACGCCATTGTGCAATATGTATACCTACTAATGAAATAAGACTTTTGGCACTTAGGCCGCAGGTACCACTCGTTAAATCACATCATCCATCAGTACTAGTACTATATATAAAATTGGCAAGATTAATAAGAGAATTGGAATTCTTACCATGCCAATTCAGATTTTCCATAATATTCCTATATTTTTCTTCAATAACAGTTATAACTTGAATTTTTCCTATTATAACTTCGGTTGTGGGGCACACAATAGAGGATCAATGTAAGGTGTTAGAAAAAAAATCAATTAATTCCTGTAAATTTGATGTTTTTTGTTGTTTTTTTTCTCTAACAAAAATTGTCCTGAAACTGACGACAGTCAATAATTATAAAAAAAAACTGCCAAAGATTAATTATTGGTAAAAAAATATCAAAAAAAATACAAATTTTAACCTAATTAATGATATAAATATGTATATATAGATAACTAACAATATCAAAATACATCCTATTATTATCAAAATTAACTGATCTCGATGAGGATACAGAAAAATAGAATGGCCAAATTATATGATTTTCAATAAGACAAATTATTGTTATTATTAGAAAAGAAAAATAAACATCCACATTTATTATTAATTCAAATGTGATGATCTTGTGTTAAAATTTATAGTGCGTATAATTTGGCTTAATGAATAATTAACCATTTGAATTATATTTACAAATATTTTTTGAATATATATTTGAATTACTTTTTTTTTCCTGTTGTTGTGTGAACACATGAAATTATATTGTTAATTGAAATAATTGATCAAAATTTTATCGTATTATTTTATTAATAATTGTAAGGTCCATATGCTGATCCGGTTGTGTAATAAGGACCGGCATAAGCTTGTGGAGCTGGTACTGGATATCCTGCATAGGCGTATTGCTGTTTTTGAGGGTACACTGTAAAGAAAATGAAACAGAGAATTACAATTTATTAAAATAAATTCTATAATAATTGGAGAGATTTACAAAATTTTCATGTATGTCTTATATTACAATGGCACTAATTAGTTTTTTCTGTTGTTAAAGGATTTGATTATATATTCAAAAAAACAATTAAAACACAATCGATAAGGCAAATCAAAGCTAAAGCTTAAGCAACAACAAAAAATAGTATAGATAGAGAAACAGTATTTTGTTATTTATATTATCAACAAAAAATTTTGATATAATTTACAAATTTCCAAATATATTTTTTTTTCGTTTGTTTTTGATATAAATAAATATAGAAAAAAGATTCGATAGATAAAGTTTGTGAAACATTATCACCCCCCAAATCCGGAAAGTTACCAGGCATTAAATACTGCATGTTGATAGCTTCTTCCCGTTCCCGTTCGCCTCTAAGACATATGGCGGCTCCAGAGAACAATATGGCAGCTACCAATGACCATCCCACCCCAACCCAGGCAACCATATAACTCCAATCGTAATTGATACGGGTATTATCACGTAGTACCTATGAATGAAATTAAACAAAAATGTAATAAAATTGTTTACGAAAAATAACAAACCTGGCATTATATATTGGACGTTGTTTAATTGTTCTTTCTCTTTTTCACCATTTAAACAACACGAACCAAAGAAAAATAATAATGAAGCGCCCAATGTTGTAAATACACCCAACCAGCCTAAGACGAAACTCCAATCGTACATAATTTCACTATTCTCTTGAAGTATCTAAAGTTTTGTATATTCCGAAATTGCAATTTTTCAACAAAAGAGAAAAACACGGTACACTTTTAGATTTTGATGAATTTAATTTGATAAGAAACCGATGATAATAATAACAGGTGGTTTTCAAAAAAAATCTTATTTACGATCAGCAAAGAATTTTGTTTATATTTGAAAGATTGTACAATATTTCAAGAATTTGGTTTTAAGGCATTTGTTTCGATACTTTCTAGAGTTATTATTTTTTTGTATACGTTTGAAAACCACTCGTTTTATTTGTCAACTTACATTGCTCCATTGTTGATAAAATTCCTCACCGACGACTTTTTCTTTTTCATAATATTCAACACCATGCCACAAACCCATTGCACCAGCACTCAACAAACCTGAAATATTCAAAACAAAAATTACTAAACTGGCCAAAAAAGTATAAAATCGATTTAAATTGAGCCGTTTCATTATAGACCCACACATATATACAGTGTGTTTCACTTAACAGGACCACTCCTAAATAAATAGTTTATTAATAAAGTCATTAGTCTAAAATTTTTACCAGTGATAGAGGTCACTGTTACTAATCACTTCATAAATCAAAATACGAAGTTTCGCTAAAATATTTCAATCGGGAATTTTTCTCATTTTCACTAAAAAAAAAATCTCTCAAAAATCAAAACAAAATATTTTTTAATGAAAATAGAAAAAGTGAAATTTTTCAGTGAAACTATTTTGTTGCTGATATGCCATTACCAATTGTTTTATTAATAAACTATTTATTGAGGTGTCCTCATGTAAAGTGAAATACACTGTATATGATATATCTTTTATTCTTTTGAAAGAAAGACGACTGATGGTGATGGTATTATAATTGTTTTTTGTTTTGTCTTTTTACCAATTGAATATTATTAAAACTTGTAAAGTGTCAATGATCTTAAAAAAATAAAGCAAGCAACTTACAAGCTAATAACATAAGTATAGCTGTTGCTGTTATATTACTAGGCGAACGACGCCAACATCCAGTAACACCAGTACAAAAAGCAGCAAATATAGCAATAAATGCAATTATAAAAAGTGCTATCATTGAACGTCCCATATCTAAAAAACAACAAACAATGATATAATAAAACAGTTTTGATACTAACAATAAGCTAAAATATACAAATAAATAATAAAAACAGTAATTCTTTTATTATTATTTTAATAATAATAAAAAAAATAGAAAATTTTAATATTCAACAGATGCTCAAATATTAAAAACTGTAAATTCGGAATTATTCAAACTAGTTCTTTATTATTACGGTTAATAATAGAAAAACTTACGTAATCTTGTCCAAGCATCATCTGTAAAATCTCTGGTTTCATTATTTTCATCGGGGATATAATAATTGATATTATTACAATGAGTTTCAACAGGACTTAGATAGGTTTTTACTGTAATTGAAATAATAACAATTATAAATTTAACTATTTACACTAGAATTGATAATTTAATTAAATTAAAGTAGAATTTTATGTTGTTCGTTTTTTTTTTCTGCTTCTTCTTCTATAAATTTATGTATGGAAAAATAGCGGAAATTTCATTTTAATCACCAACAATTTCATTAAACCATTAAATTGTATACTGTTAGTATTCAATAGTCGTCCAGTTGACTACTGTATTGTTTTTAAAGAAAAAGAATTTAAAAAAATACAGTTGGTTAAATACCTATATATTTATATATGAGAATTGAGTAATAAAAACAAATGAAATGAAATTACGAAAATATTAAGTGAAAATTTTCTTTTTCTCTAGCAAAATTTAGATTTTTATCGTTTTTTAAGAAACTATAATAACGGATGTGGTAGTGTAAAATTTTACAATCAGTCATCATTATAATAGTAAGAGATGTATTATTATTATTATTATTATTACTACAATCATTTTTCTTTTACTTAAACCTTCAATTAGAAAGAAATTTTATTATAAAAAAAAAGAAACTCAAAGAATAAAATTATTTAAATCTCCATCGAAATTAAGTTCAATTCAATTTTTAGAACTGTTTTTTTTTTAGTAATAAAGCTAGAAATTTGATTTGAATTTCTGACCCTTAAGCTATAAAAAAATATATAAATATTTTCACAAAAAAATACCATTCAAACGGAATCTAACGATACTATATTTCTGATAAACTATATACAGGGTGTCACAGGATAGCTATCACTAATTTCCAAAAATGATAAACATTCTTTAGCAATAAACTACAGTAGGTTCATTTAACTAACGACACATCCTGATTGGCAATGTTGTCTTTGTTGATTTGTAGAAAAAAAATTCTACCATAAACAAGACACAAGAAAAAAGCAATAATCAATATTTGCACCTGACAATTTGGCCACCATCAACCCAGAGTAAAAAATTCACTAATTTATTTTGTAGTTCCAGGAAAAAAAAAATAGTAGCAACAGTTCGACTTACTTTGATACACAGTGTATCCATGACTACTTTGTAAAACTTCATAAAAGGATAATGGTTCGATATTTAAGAAACCGGGTTAAACGAACGACACTGTCTTCCATGCCAGCCCTTTTCTGCGACCGGAAGTGAGGGGAGGGGGTACAACAGTTCGTTTTTTTCTATTTTATCTCTATATTCAAAAATTTCCGAACCTAGCTTATTAAAAAAAAAAAATGTTTATTCGATTTCCCTCTATCGTTTTGGACAATTAAGAACAGTTATTCTGTGACAACCTGTAGATAAAAAATTGAATAAATCGGATAAGTTGCGTGATATTTATTAATTGATTTATAAATTTTTCTATTGCACTTAATAAGTGCAAAATTGGTCATTATCGTTAATCAGTAACTACCTTGAAAGTAATAAATCTACAAATGTAATGATTGTGTATAAAATAAAAAATTAAGAGTCATTGTTTCAATCATATATAAATATATGGAAAATACTTATACGAAATTAGGAATTACAAATTATTGTAATAGAATTATAACCTTGAATTAAATTATAATTTACGTGACTAGTCCGAGGAAATAAGATGTTTAAAAATATCAATTTTTCATTAATAATTCACAATAAAATACCACCATATGACCTCCTGAACTAGATTCTATAAGGAATTTGTTAACAAATTCACAATACAATATACACAACAAAAGGTTAGTGTACGATTTGTTTAAATTTCTTCTTATAGGAATTTCTAAAAAAAAAAAAATTATAAAAGATGGCCAACAAATTTAGCCTGCAGAAAATTCAATAAAAAAAAAACCGAAATGTTCAACGATAATTATTAAATCTTTTTGCAAAAATTAACCAAATGTAATTTTTTTTAATTCAATCAAGAATACCCATGACAAATCACATAAAAACATATCGATGATAATAATGATAAAGAGAGCGTTTTCTAAAAAACGTGACTAAGAAGAAACATCTGTTTTGTTTACAATTTCTCTAAAACAATTTGAATAACTCACCTGTATTTGGTCGTTCTTTTGGATAACATATCCTGAATAATCCTTTCGTCCTTGTAAAATAATAATACTTATTATTTACATTTTCTAATAATGCTTTACTTTGATCATCGGAATGTTTACTCAAAATATTCTGTAATTAAAATAAATAATAAATAATATTGGCAAATTAATTAGAAATAATCAAAAAGAACAGGTCAATTATTGGAATTGTGTGGGGACTGTGGGGAGTACCAAGGAC
>JAZBGX010001460.1:0-11547 GCA_037414775.1 Zonitis immaculata
CATTATTGCGTGCTTCTTGAGTGGCACTTGTACAGGAATCGTCTATAAAAGGATGCGTCCAAAGTGTTACAGTAAAATTCATTTGTTTCAAATTAGCAATAGTCGAATTAATATTTAGAAATTTATCGTTGAAAATAGCCGCACCATAACAAGTCTCCCATTTATCATCAATTTCCAATTGCCCAATAAAACCGTGCTTTGAAATATCTTGAGCAAATTCCAGAACAATTTCATCAGAAATATTTGTTTTATATTTAGCCCAAGTCGTCCAAATCGGTTCACGAATAATTCGTTCATCTGGTAAACCTTTAGGTTTACCCAAAAAATTCTTGATTGCATGTAAATGAGCAACACGTACATTATTCAATGCTACTAGATTATAATTGAGCACAACTCGATTCCGTTCACGATATGGTGGTTGGTTTTTAGCTATCAAACACAAACTACCATTTTCTAGAGTATTTTGTTCGAGAAATAGTGGTGTACGATCATCAACAATAACATAAGCACCATTCGAATTGAGCCAATAACGTTCAGCTATTGCTCCATTTTCGATTTTTGTTGAACGATATGCTCGATCTCTTAATGTTAAATTCTCGATAGGCCATTGCGAATAGAACTGTTCTTGACCACCAAACCAATTGAGAACCGTACGATTCAAATTAATACAATCATTTAAAACAATTTCGGTATTATTTGTCGACCAGAAAATATTAAAACCATCATCGATTGGATTGATTTGTAGAATTGTTCCATTATTGCTATTCAATTGGCAAGAAGTATTATTACAAGAAAATTCATTCGTTGTATTGGAAATTAAATTGAAACTACCGGAAATTTTCTCAATATCATCTACAAATTTTTTTTATTATAGATTACTTAAGAGTGATTATTGAATTTTCGGTAATTTACTTAATCTTAGATTGAAAGTTGCAGGATTACGATCTGTATTTAGATCTAATTTCAAATTATTATTGGTTAGAATTATTGCCAAAATTTGCGGGATCACTATCCCGACAAAACAAACCGCTGGAATTTGGAATAATTAATCGATTTCCATTAAAGATTTTACTCGACTTACCTACTCTGAAGATAATTTCCATTCTATTGACGGTTTATTACTGTCAAAAATTATTTATCTAATCAAAAATCGAAGTATCTATTTTGTTTTCTAGTAAATAATAATAATAATAATGGTGGTAATATAGAGAAAAAATTGATCACTCTCGTTTTGGATGATTATTATTTTCTGTAGATAGATATCCACCCGCAATTTGAATAAAATTAAGTAATTAATAGGATTATTATTCGACGATTATTAAAAATATTCTACTTTTGATGGAGTTTTCCTATAATTCGATAAGAGAGAGTGCATTATCTTGGTAATAATTGATGGGGAATCATTCAAACAGTTCAAATAGATTTTGAGATTAGTTTGAAGCTCTTGATAAAAATTTCTCAATAGAATATTCCGTAATTAAATATACGAGTTGATGATAATTAATTTGAAAGACAGAATTGCATTAAGAAATTATTTATTTAATATAATCAAATATAATAAATTCGTCGACATTTACCATCGATTAATTGATAATTTTCCGGACACGTTAGATTTTTTATCCAACGATTAATAGAAGGCCCTGCTCCAGGTGTTCCCCATAAAATTTCGCCTTCCAGTTCATTGTTCCCACTTGTTCCAGACAAATTACTATATGCATTATTAAACAATAGAAATATTATTACTATCAAAAACATATAAATTTGCAATTGTTTCAGCATAATTATTGTTTTAACTTGTAATTATATATTCTAAAATAATTATGTGGAATTTCGTTTGTGGTATCGTTGAAAACAATAAAAGATTTATTAATTGGAATTTTTATACATTTTTTTATTTATAATAAATAAATGATAACAATTTGAACTGATCATATGTCTTAAATTATCTATAAATTAGATTGTAAATATTTATTTAAACAATTTTATCAAATATTTAGAATTGATGATAGCAACTGAAAGGGCTCAATCAGTTTTTATTTTGCTTGATCTCGATTTCAGGTCCTGACCTTTATCTAAATAAATTCGGGAGAAAAAAGTTTCAAAATAATGAAATTATAAATAGATTAGAAACGGAAATAGTTTCCGAGAATTCACTAATTTCTTAAACAAAAAAAAATATATACGTATTTTATCAATAAGACGACACTGAATTTGTATAATTCGAATGCAAAAAAAAATTGAATGGAACATTCCCGTGACTATATAACCCCATGTGGCTGCATGTCTATAGTTCTAAATTTTCAAAACTATAGTTTAATCCCTACTATCAGTTGTTCAATGTTATTTCTATTTGATTTATTTTGCTAGAAAAATATATGTTTGTACATTCGAGAAAGTTTCCCTATTACGAGATAAACTGAACGGGAAGTCTTACTTAGAAACGAGTGGTGATGTTTGTACGTGCCCGTTTAATTCTCTATGGGATAGTAAAGATGCCTCTTGACGAATAGAGCCTGTCATTAAAGCCCTATTTAAATGCATTCCTTAACTTCATTGCTTAGAAAATTGTATGCCACTCATTATTATAAAGTTGTCTATAGTTTCGTTCTTTTATTTACCGATTGCAATCGATTTGCATATCTAAACGATAAATAATAATAAATTGAATGAGAGAAAGGAAAATTGCATTTTTGTTATTTTTCGAAATAAAAAATGTTAAAGATGAGATCTGTTGTTGTGATTTAGATGCTGTGTGTAAGAGTCATAAGGATCAAAAGCTCTTTAACTACGTATTGGTATTCACAGAGAACAGTCCCTATTGTAGATCAGTTCTAGTGTTCTCGTTATAATATTTCTGCCTGAATATCTTATCATATCCCAAGCCTGCTCTTATATAGGCTGTTCCGAAAGTGACTACAGTTTTCTAAAGTGTAATGGAACCATCTAAACTGAATATATCTTACATATTTCTATTATTGGCTATAAATTAGTTATAAAAAAGCGAATCAACTTGAAAATCTGTGCATGTCCACTTCAAAGTAAGCCAGACATTATCAGTTTTCATGTAAAAATAAATTCTACATTCTAAACTCTATCCAGTATAAGAAGAATCTTAATAACAAAAAGTATCGACCGACAGCGCCCTATACATTATGAGAGACGTGTACAAATTTCTAACTTGATTCGCCATTTTGTGTCTGAGATTTATCTCATAATAGAAATATTTTTATAATCTTCTTAAAAAAAACACTTTAGTATTGAGGTGCAATTCTACCTCAGGAAGCTGCAGTTACGTTGAGTCCCTTTACTTTCGGAACATTCTGTATATATTTATATATAGATATAAATTTGTAATATTGTAAATGTTCTATTCGCTTGAGATCTCGTTGTTGTTGTTTGTTTTTTTTTATTTATTTTTTTAGTTCTCTAATATAACTTTAGTTATATTATATATCTACCACCACTCAGCCAACGAATATTGTCTATCTTAACAATCCATAAGAGGGTATCGTTTGGGAGATATTGCAATGGATTATTCAACAACTACTTATACTGTTCTTCGCTTGAAAATTACCAGTAACATTTTATAACCCATACTTTTATACCTACAATAGAGTAATTGGCTGGTTTTCAACTCTACTTAACATCCATTCAAAGGTCGACCGGAATTCAGATGGTGCCATTTACTGATCGATAAAACCACAAACGATTGATTAGACTTTTAACAACAAACCATTCACCCGACAATTCACACAATTATTATATTTATTGTATGTGACGATATTTAATAGAAAAAGTTACAATAGAAAGGGAATCGCTATCGAAACTCCATCCACCAATCAACGATTTCCAACAAAAAAATAAAATAGTTTTATATAAATTTAGGTAGTTTGCCTCCCCAAGGAAAATGTTAAAATTGCCCAAAGTCAGTATTCATTGGATTCATATCATGATATCTATCTTCATTGTCGTAGTTGAAGAAATGCAGATCGAGATCAAGATGGAAATATTTTACAAATATAAAAATTGGTTAATTTTTTTCTTTTAGGAAAATTCAAATGAAATGATAATAATTTTTATTTTGGAATACAATTTGCAATTCTCGATGCAATTGTATTTAACAACTAAGGTAATAACAATAACAGTTGAATATAGTTTCTATTATATTTCAATTTCAAAGTGGAAATAAAATGAAAATATTTTACAAAATAACGATAATAAATATCGATTTTCTTCGCGTTCCCAATGGATTCAAACCAACTTCCATATAAATAAAAAGAATTTTTATTTCGTTTTATTTATTGTTGTTTTTTTTTTTTGGTTCAAGAAAAAAAAAACTTAAAGCAACTTGCACGAAGACTTATAAGATAAGTGTTAAGAAGAAGTTATATAAGGGTATTGCTTTGTTTTAGAACGAGCAGAGCCGGCTTTGGTATTTTTTCTTGAAGAAGTTGATTTTTTGAATTGAATTTCAATTTATTTTACAAGAATCATTAGCAAAATCTTAAGGTATTGAGTTGGTTGGTGCATAAGTTCTTGGACAGTGACACGGAAATATAAAAAAATTCATAATTTATTATTATGAGGAATATTTAATTAACAATGTAATGTCATAAACATAATGAATAACGTGTAGCCATCTGCTTGGTAAAGACATTATACCGTTCTCCCAAAAAGAAAGAGGCTGACCATCAAAAAAGTCGTTTTGAAGCTGTTCAAACGATTCAATTTTTTTTTTTTTTAGGTAAAGCTCTAGTACCCGGAACAGATATCAGGACTGTATATGGTGGGTGTGGTACTGTTGTCCAATCAAGTTTTTCTAAGGTATGGTGGACGGACTTTGCAATATGTGCTCGTGCGTTGTCTTGAAGAAGAGCGACAGAACATTTTTTTTACGGCGCTTTATCGATATTTCTGCGGCTAACCTTTACAGCTGCTCGATTTATATGTTGGCATTGATTGTCTTCTTTTCGTCGAAAAGCTCCCAGTACAGTAGCATACACTACCAGTCTCAGAAAACAAAGAGCAATATCTTCTGTTGGCGATGGTCTAGTTTCGGTTGTGTTGGTCGACTTTTTCTACGAGGCAGTGTGCTCGTTGAGGGAGATTCACAGAACGTTACACGTGCTGCACGCTCTCTGTCAGTCAGAGTATAGGGTATCCATCAACTCATTATTCTCTGGTAACCCATTGCATGTAAGTGCCGATAATATTCGTATGATCGGAGCCAAGAGCCTACACTATTTCCCTTGTGATGGAATCTGGATATCTTTCCAAATAAGCTCGTAAAGCATCTTTGTAGAAAACTACTGGCCGACCGGAACCAATTGATTTTGTTAGCTGTTTCTCTAGCACTCGTTCCTAATTTATACTAGTAAAACATAATCGCTCTTAGCTGATACGGTTCCATTTTAAACGGAAACTAAAGAATTTGGAGTGCACGCACCGCTTATATACTTCTGGCTTGAAGCTTCTGGTGCTTCTAGTGCTCAACTAACATGGAAATTGTTATTGAAACTAAAGTGTCCAAGAACTCATGTGCACCGACTCAGTAAAATTTTCCAAACAAAAATCCAATTTTCCGTCCCAAATTTCCTTAATAATTTCGAATTCTAGTGAATTTGAAATATTTTCTGGAGATGGAAATTATTATTAAACCTTCAGTCACCATTTCCCGGGGTTATAATTAGTTGAAAAAGAACGCGAAGACTAATCCGGATTCGTAAGGCGAACACCTGTGGAGCAACGAAAAGTGTCCGCCTAATAATTTTTACTTACAATTAGAAAAAATATTCTCTAGATTTTTCAGGAAGCTCTTATGCGTTGTTATTGGTAACTTGGGAGCTTCTTATCAGTATATATTGTTAAGTTACACTGTACGTTGAATTTATGCGCACTTTTTTCCGGTTTCCATGTTATAAACTCTCTGAAGTGTCGGTCTAAGAGAGAAATACGACTTCCAATGAGTATTTTACTTCAAATTACGAAAATAATTGTCTGGGGAATTAGAAAGTGTCCGGTCATCGGAATATCCGTTAAAATCAACATTTCCATACAATGTCCAATCAAAATTATAATTTATTTAGTAATAAAATTAGAATATTCCAGCAACAGAACAAATAATTAATTCTTCAATTTGGCCTTTCATAGAGACTCGACTAGATTCAGATTGCAACTCAAAGATCGAGATGTAGATAGTGTATCGACAATAATATGAAATAAGAGAGCAAATTTCGTCGAATTTCGGCAAAACATAAAATCTATCGCCGGTTGAATCGTTCATAAATAAATTACCATTCAGCCTTGATTAATAAAGACGGGTTAATTGGATAGGTCAAATAAAACAATAGTTTCCAATTCGAATTTAATTTTTCTATTTATTTGTTTAATTCGTATTCAACAATAAATATTATAAAGTTTAGCATCTTGTTTAGTAATTTTAATGAAATCATCAAAATCAATAGATTGCGTTATCAAAATATCAGTACATGCAATACCATTAATATTTTGTACATGGTATCGTCGAATTGTATTCACAACATCAATATTAACACTTTTAAAATATTTCAAAATATTCATTAATAATGTACAAGAGAATAAATTATCGTCGAATCGAATTGTACGTAATGTTGGTGTATTTGATTTAATTGAATAAGCATCGAAATAATAAATACCATTACCGCTAATATCCAACATTGTCAATTGATTGAATGGCAACAATACATTACCATCAAATACAGATATTGTATTATTTGCTAAATTCAAACTATGTAGATTTTTTAAACCGGAAAATGTACCAATAGCAAATTTCGTCAACTTATTATCAGATAATATTAAATGTTTCAAATTTGTCAGATATTGAAATACACCAAGCGGTAAATGGCATAATTGATTAAAGCTCAAATTCAAAACTTCAGTATCGTCCAAATTATTAAATGTATTTATATATAATTTTTTTATATTATTATGCGATAAATCTAATATTAAAACATTTAGAATGCCTTTGAAAATATCGTTGGGTAATTCGTTAACTTTATTATAACTTAAATTGATTGTATTCACTTCGAAATCATCTAGAAAGCCCGGATTTAAATTAACCAATTTATTATTACTTAAATTTAATTCGTAAACTTGTCGTAAACCGGCGAATGCTAATGGTTGAATATCGATAATTTCATTATTTTGCAAATAAATATATTGCGTATTTGATAATTTCGAAAATGCACCAGATGTTATAAACAAAATTTTACTATTAGTCAAATTGAACGATACTAAACTATTTGTCCATGGAAATGTTTGATTTGTGAATGTTCTTATATCACAATCGATACATTGCAAATGGTAATTACCATAGAATTTCTCTGGGAAAATATCGATTATATTTCTACAAAAATATGTACGAATCGTATGGTCGTAATCGCAATCTTTCCCAACGTCGAATTCTTGACCATTTAATCCCGCAATTAACAATGGAATCATCAACAAAAACTTCATCTTACTAAAAAAAAATAAAAATAAATAATAACGATAAACGCGAATTAAGTTATAAAAGAATCGTTGACTTACCTGTTGCTCGCTCGGCTCAAACAAAATTATAACACACAAAAACTGACGGTTTATTGTATTATTAAAGTTAAAATTCCGCTTCTATTTAGCTTTGTTTATTCAATTTTTGAATTGGGACGTATTTTGAATATTCCCAATAATTTAAATGAATAATCAATGAGACCATAATACGAATAATGCCAATCCAATAAACAAATGATAATTCAATTCCTAAAATTTAGAATGCGACACAAAATATCGGTCATGGAACAAAATTTTACATTATAATTAAAGAAAACAGCTATGAATTAAATAAAGAGGAAAAAAAAACGTTAAAATATCCAATTTCGTGTCATGAGAGTGAAAGATAAACGATCGAAAGGATATTTTCATTTAAGTTTCCCAACTTTCTATGCCGGGTTGTTGTTTTGTTTCGTTTTGACTTGTATAGAGGGAATTCAATTCCCTCAAGTCGCTCCTTCGTTTTATTTGTAATAATTGCTTGTTTGCTTCAAAGATTAGTGATGAGTATAGTTGGTGGAATTTTTTCATTGTTTTCTATTATCAAAATGTGATCGGTTTTTTTTTACTTTCCAAATTTATTGTACTTACAGTCTTCTTTTTTGAAAATTGGAAATATTTTTTATAAAAAAATTAAGCTTCTTCAGCACAATTCTCAAATCTTTCGGATTTTTGTTCTTAACAGAAAAACTCTTATCCGAAGCTTCTTATCAAATCGTTCCAATTCTCTGCAAATTGAGAAAACTTTAATCCAAAAGAACTTAAATAAATAACTTGGAAACCGCAAAATCTTCTACATTATTATTATTTCTAGAAAATAAAACTTAAACCACTAGCATTCTCCAGATGGTGTTCCTACTCAAAAGAAACACCCTAAATATTTTCCTTAGAAAAATTCTATGAACAAATAGGACATGTCAGGATCAACAATTATTTATAAAACAACTTTCGGATGTTCAATTTTTTTTTTTTATTTCATAATATTATCCAGTATAAATATAAGAAGTAATTGAAACAAAAAACAACAAAAATATTATCCATATATATAAAAATATGTACGAAAAAGTATTTATCAGTAAAATAATTAACATAATTAGTTTATTTCTCACAACAACAACATCACATTTTACGTTATTAATTCTATTCAATATTAATTAACCTTGCAGTATCTTTTAATAATAATTAATCGAAGGAACATCAATTGTTTTTTTTTTGTTGTTTTTCTCTTACTTAAAATTAGACTAGCTTAAATTTTACTAATCAATCAATATATTTATATAAATTTTATGTATAATCGTTGAATTGGAAGATTTCTTTATTATCAATAAAAATAAAAGAATAATTCCCTATCACAACATTAAAAATATTCCCTATAAAAAATAAATTATAATTATTGCCTTATTATGCTGTTTTTGATTTTACAAACAAACAAACAAAATAATTAATCAAATTGTAAATTTTATAAAGTGGCACTCTTATATATCATGACTTATCATTATTATTACTTATTTAATAATTAATTGTTTGATTATAAATTTTTATTACATACTACTACTGGAATCCCCTGGAAAATGGATGAAATTATCACTATATGATGGTGTCGGTGATGCACGACTTGCTGAACTAAAACTACTAGCAGAACTAACATCTTCAACATCACGGCCAGTAATTTCAGTTGTTTGTTCACCTAAAAACAATAAAATAGAAGAAAAACAAAACAAAAACATACAGCAAGAAAACTAATAAATAGAAAAAAATTGATGATAATAAATTATCTATAGATCGAAAGAAAATTCAACTTTTGTCTTAAATTATCTTTATTGTTGTTATTAATAATAATAATATATATATTTTTTTTAAATACAATGAAATACAGAAACCAACCACAACGGTAAAATTATTTACATTTTTCTTTATTTTATTTTTTATTTTTTTTGACTTTTTTCCAATTCAAATTTGTAATTATTGTGAACACATTTAATACTTTCAACGTTATTGTTTCACAAAATTATTCTAAAAATCCTGACCCAAACACATTAATGAAGAAAAAAAAAAGAATTAATAATAAGCACAAAATATTTACATCATCCACGATTATTTGCGTTTCTTTTTCGGTTTCTTTTTCGATGATTTCGATGATGCTTGACCAATAATATTTGTTGTAATTGTTTCATCATCATCAATAACAATCGGTAATTTACTGATTGAATCATCACTTTCTGTTGTTTCATTTGGTGAACTACCACTACATTTCTCATCATCCGATAATTTATTATTATTATCAATTTTCAATAAACCAAAATCATCTTTATCGATATTTAAATCTGTATTAATTAAATTATCTGGTAATTTGTATGTAAATGTTTCTTCAAATTCAATTATCGGTTCTGGTTCATGTTCAGTATTAATTTCAATTATTTCAACATCACGATCTATTGGTTTACCGGCTGCTATTAAATTCCATGATTTTTTCAATGATGTTGGTGTTGGTAATGATGGTATTGGTGATATTTGTGGAATTTCCGCATCTAAATTTCTAACTTTATTATTACCTCCTTGAATTTTTACACCTAATTTCGTTTTAGGTTTACGTGTTTTTTTCAATAAAATCTTATCATCATCAACTGTATTAATCAATTCATTCTCGGTTTTATTTATTATAATTGTTGAATTTTCCAATTTATCATTACAATCCTCAGCATCTTCGAATTTATCTAATTTACAAATATTATCAAATAATTGTAAATCTGACGATTTTTTCATCTTTAAATTATCATCATCATCATCATGATTTTCATTGTTTGTATTTTTCACAATATCACAATGGTTTTGTAACGATTTTGTTAATGGTTCTAAATCATCTAAATTTTCGACTTCTTGTTTTTTTGTTCTATTTTTAATTTTAGTTGTTTCTATAATATTTGATTTGATTTTTTCCGGTTTCAATAACTCTTTTTTCAATTTCGGTGATGCTTCTCGAGATTTTACTTTGACTTGTTTAGTCGATATCATTTTATTATTACTATTATTATTATTATTATTATTATTATTATGACTATTATTAGTGATATTATTATATTTTTCTTTTAAATTGTCTTTTTGTCGATTTAGTATCTTTACAGCTACTTCCGTATTAGATTCTAAACTTTTCGTCAAAATATTTTCAGTAGGACATTTTTTTGATTTCGTATTATTTTCCGAATAGAAAACTTTTGGTGCAACAATCGGTCGAAATAATGCTTCATCACAATTTTCATGTATAACAATATCTTCATCATTTGTTTCATTATCAATTTCATTATTATCATCATCATCATCTTCTGATTGTACCGTAACAACTGTTCCTAAAGGATTTACAACTTTTCTAGTTGGTTTCATTGATACGATCACACAATGCCCACCTGAACAAATAGAAAAAGCCAATGGCAGGTATTACTGATTCGTTTCCAAAATTATTCAACTATAGTTGCAAAAATTGTTGAATTTATTTGAAATAAAGAAAAATTATAATAACAATAGAAATAAATGAATATTAAAGAGCAAATCAAGCTTTTTGTGAATTTTATTACTGCAACGAAAAAAAAAAAATATATAGCATGCAGGCGAAGATAACATGCACCAATTATTTGCAATCTCAGCATATTACCATCAGAGGAATAAAACCAATGTAAAATTTGTTGTAATTTCAGTGCGTAAATGGAAATTTTATAATTAAAAAATTAATTACCAAGTGGTCAGTTTTCCTGCCTTTGGCTAATTCTGATATTCAATTTGATTAAAACTGGTTATTTTTGGTGATTTTTGTCCAATATACCAATACAGTCACTGGATGACCGATTCAATGAACGGAAAAAGTTTAGATGATAAAATGAAAAATGGAAAATGATTAAACCTGTCATTCAGGCATAACAAAATGGATATTATGAAAAATTTGTTAATATTAGTTGTATATCATTAATTTGTAGGAAAATATAACCACTT
>JAZBGX010001462.1:0-11075 GCA_037414775.1 Zonitis immaculata
AACTTGTTTGTGTCTCACCGTATATTTATTTTTTATGAGTAATCTCATTTTATCACGTGTTTTACATGAATTTCTGAATTTCGATACATGCTACCGTTTCTAAGATATTCGTATTCAAAGATTGCAGCCCCCTCGATGGAGACCACCTCCAACATTTGCTATCGAAGACAGACCATATTTTTTATTATTAACTTTTATTGTGCTTCAACTCAAGAAATTGATTTCAAATATTATCATCGTGAAGGCTGTTGTATTATTTTTATTTGAAAATCCATTTCGAAAACCTTTAAAAATTCATATGTACTTACATAGTTTGAAAGGAAGGAGCTGAAGTCTTTGAATGTAAATATCTTGGAAACGGTAACACATATCAACATGCAACAAGTAAACCTTTTTTAACTTTGAAAATAGGATCAATTAAGAGTATCTATTAAAAATAAATATACAGTGAGGTGCAAAAAAGTTATGATAATTTAGATTCACACAAAACGGCGTAGGTGGCGCCCTCTATCAGGTACTGATATTAATGATTTTAAGTTGCTCGACTCAAAAAACCCCCACATACCAAATTTTGTGCCTTCATTACAATGCGTTCAGTAGTTATGCAGAGAAATCAAGAAAGAAAAATCAACTTTGACACCCTGTATCTCAGTTAATATCAACTTTTAGTATGAGGTAAATTTAGCCAAATCTAATTATTTTGATATGAGAAATTCACTCTTGCTCTGTGTATTACTTATGGTCCACCAAAAATTTATACTATTTCCAGTTTCACTACTTAAAAATAAAACAAAATTGAAATATAACGAAGTATGTGCATATAAGGGAAATGTGAAAAGGGTTACAAAGCTATGGTAGATTAGCGCCGCCCATAAGACCATTTGAATCGAATGGATATAAGCAAATGCCACGACAAGATCGATTTTACAACATTTTCAAAAGCAAAACAAAATTACAATGAAATTCGTTATAATAGGTATGTATGTATATATAGATTTTCAACAAAGGAAGTGAAAATTTCCTATTTAAACACCATTTACCGGAATTTTTATTGATTGAATAATATCAATTACAAAATACTAACAATTTAGATTCGGGGATGTAATAATCGTTCCATAAAAAATTGTAACCCATCAACGTCCATTTTATTACCACTTTTTTTTTATATTTTTAAAGACCATTAAATGTTTTTATTATGAAAGTTAAACGCACGTTGTCCCATCATAATAAGATAACGACTATCGTCGAATTTTGATTCACCTATATATAATTTTCCATCGTTTTACCATAGAATTTAAAATAGTTTCTTTATTAGGTACTACAATAAAAAAAAAATGGGTGGTTGGTTATATTATGTGTGTGTGTGGATCATCTCATCCACTTGTTTACGATTCTATATAGTTGTAATAATAAGTTAAAGTTTTAGTAATAGTATTATCATCGTGTGGTTAAACTATATTTGCCCTAGATGAGTGTACATTCACGATATTTTTATAGTACAATAACATCCGGGAAGTGGGCCGTTAAATTGTTTTATGGGTCTAGAAACGGGCCGCTAAAAGATGCTTTTTATTGCCTGTATTGCCATCTCGTAGACTCAACGTGGACTATATATCTATGGATATGGAGAGACTATTGGATAGGTTGCACACACAACATTGACGATCATCCTGTGTGACAAGGACCTGCCCAGTTCCTTCTTGTTTTTTATTTCAATCGCCATTAAATACACATCTCATCCTTTTATATTTATATTGCATTATTGTTATCTTGTTTGATTTACAATAAAAAAAAATCAAATTCTATTTTATTTATTATGACGAGAATCTCTCATTAACAATTGTTGATTTTATAGAATAATTTTTCGAAAAATTTCGTATTTTAATCGACTTCCATTCAAAACAAATAAAACTTAGTAGAATGTAGAATCATTGAAAATTTTACATAATCCGATAATAAAACTTGATGCATGAAATAAACATGTTTTGCAATGTAGATCTACTTAAATCCTACCACTTTCTCAAAAACCTAACTTTATAATAGAACAAATCGGACTCGGTCAACTCGACTTTAACTAATCCACCCACCCACCCACAACACCATCAGAAATAGTACTTTCTACTAAAACTGTTTTTTGTTTTTTTGTTTATTTAGAAACATGGGGAATATTAACATAAAATGGCGGCGCAAAAACACGTTTTTTTTTTTCTTCCTTCGAATCGTAACTAATTGTAAAACGACTGAATATCGCCATTACAAATATTATACCTCTCAAAATTGACCGGCAATAAAAGATTGTTTTTATTAAAATTACTATTTTGTCTTACCTACAGAAATGGTCCGATCACAGTCTGCTCAATTAAAAGAGGTATTTTGTTTGGAAGTTGGCAAGTTTTTTCTACTGGAAAAACGTTAAATTAAAGATGAGATATTATTGATCGACTAAATGACAAAAAATATACAGTCACAAATATCGCATCTACTTTAATATTCTCAATCATATACCTACCAACAATCACTTATTGATTGGGTCATGATGTAAAGTAGGTACTATATCAAGGCGATCGTTTATTTATTTATTTTATGTTTTATTTAATTAATGCTGCTATTTATATTATTGTGGGGGCGTCCATTTATTCTCGAAAATCATTCCATTTCCAAACGTTCTATAATCTACATACATATCATCGCAATATAATAATATCAACAAATAAAAACAAAAGTAAAAGTCGATTTCTTAATGCATTATTTACATTATCATTGTTGGTACATACAACACAACCTACATGTTGGAAGTTGCATTGCCATTCTGTTGCTTCATATGCATTTTTAATGTTTCGATAAGATGGTGACATTTGAAAGATGACCGGAAAAGGGTAAACTCAAATTAAAGAATTTTTATTATTATTATTATGAAATATATCTATCAATCAAAAAAAAATTAACAACCTAAAATAGAATTCTCATAATTAACAGTTGTTTTAAACCTAAGGGGGGGTAAACTCTTAAAAGCTACTTGTTTAATAGGTAAAATTTCTATGTATGCAAGCACCTCAGTTGGAAAGATAAATTGCTTTAATTTGGGCTTTTTCTCTCATTATATTGTCGGCTATTTCACATATACCTATAAGTATAATATATTTTCAACGTACTATTAAGGTAAAAGAGGCGGAGACCATTTACAATAAACCGAAAACAAAGATCGAGATATAACAACAACAATTCAAAGTTGTCGGATGTTGATTTGGTCCTATATAGAATATAATTATTTCGATCACGGAATCATCGTCTTATGGTCGACAAGATTGTTCATAACTGGCAACAATATTCCTTCAACGATTGGACTTTGTAAAGCTATTAAACGGTAAGTAGTTACAGAGGTAGGGGGCTGCGTATTTATTAGACGTTGATTATAACCAAAGACTAATCATGGCGTTGAGAAAGCTTGTAGTTGAGCAGATGAAGAAGAAAAAAATAAAACATAACTGGGAGAAATTCCTATGAGTGGATCGTTTTTTAAAACGGACCCTATTATTATAAAAACAGCAACCAATAATATTGCACCACTATCGGTGTAATTAAGTGATTTTTTTCTTTTCAATAATTTTCGGGTAGAAGAACCACCACAACAACTCGAAGGTATATTTTTTTAATTATTACTACCATTATTATTTTGTTTTACGGTATACAATTAATTAGCATATTTGTATGTATTCAACTCGGACAAGTTATGGGCTTGTTCTTAATTATAAGATTATCCCTGCTAGGTAGTATGAGCAGTCTGTCGCGACTAATTACAGACATTTTGATGGAGAACACGGCTCGAATTTCGAATCGTTCCCCATCTACCTGGAAGGTGTTCTGATCGAATTTAAAATGGAAATAACAAAACGGTCGGCGAACAATGGAGGACCGATTTCCGAAACGCTCTATATAAACATACAACAACAAAAAACGTCTTTATTAAAAATAAAGAAAATAAATTGAATTGAAATTAGATCATAAATATATTCATTAATAGAAAAACTAAAGAAAAAATTCAATAAATTTGTATTCAACTGAGTAGTTAACTGACAATGCCATAGATTATGAGTGGCCATATAAAAAGACTTACCAACATAACTCAACTCATATAGTAGAGGAATCTTGTTAACAAAAACTATAAGATCTCTATTATAATTTTACAGGCTTCCTTAACGAGAAACGGCCAACCAACAAAAAAATATATACAAGACATTCGTCTATATAACATTTTTATCGACAGAATTTTTATTAAATCAATAACGAAAAAAGGACCCACATCGGAACGGAACAAGACAATTCAATAACATAATAATTGCAAAATTCCATTCAATTCGAAAATTTTAATTGTTTCTTAAAATAATTCAACACATTATCAACTTGATTCTTACATAAATTTATAGCTTCGCGATATTGATCTAGTGTGAATGTACCTTCTGTATGTGATGCTATCACTTTTTTATGTACACTATCGAATACAAATACAAATGAAGCTTTAATTTTATCATCAGACAATTTCGGATTTAATTGTAAAATACCATCAGCATTCAAAAAACAATTAACAGCTCCGAACATATTTCTCATATCGATACTTGAATCGAGAATTGCCAAACATATTGCATTTATCGCACAAGAGATCAACTGAAATTTTAAAATTATAAAAATAAAAATAATATAATCAAAAAAATTAGAATAAATACCTCACGACCACTTTGCATTTCTTGTACTACAACAGTTAATGATGATCGTGGATAAAAACTTACAGCTATTGCAATTTCACAAATATTCCTAATTATTGATTCTTTCAATCTATCCTCAACTCCTTATTTATAAAAAGCAAACAAATAGATCAATCAACAAATATAATCATAGAAAGTTTAGGTATACCAACCAGGTAGGCCACTTTTTGGTCGATAATGCACTTCTAGATAACATCGATCTATTAATATTTTATTCGATTTAACTTCCAAAAGCCCATGAACACCAGCAACAACAGTTGAATCACCTACAAGACATTGATTAAAAATTGAGATATTTTTTTTTAACAATTACCTTGTGAATATAAAACAGATCCTTGTGGTCTACTCAGACTATCAATTTCGCAAATGATTTCGGTCATTTTTTCAAATGAGGAAATAATTTAAGAATTTTGCATGGCTTGGAAAAAATTAGGTTAGAATTAGCAAAATTGAGGTTACAAATCATCATTTTGATATTGACCAATAGAGTGCGCCGTAAGGTTTGGAAATAAGAATTTAGAATAATTATTGTTTTCGATTTATTTACATGATTAATAAATATTGATCTGCGTTATACAAAAGAAAAAAACGATAATTAAAAAATATAAGACACCTATTTTTGTTAATTTACAGATTCAACAGCTGTATTACTAATTAAATGGAACGACAACCACCAAGATAATATCGGTTGTACCGCAGCTATAAATAATAGAAAATACAATTTTCTTTTACTACCAACAACTGGCATATCATTTCCATAATATGGAGTTGTTGTTTGATTAGTATTTTCAATTAAAACTTGCGCTTTTAATGTACGAATTAAAAAGAATGCTAAAGCAAAATTGATATAAATCAACATTGCATAATAACCAGTATTACCAACTAATATACTTATTAAAATACTGATTATTATACCAAAAAATTTATATCCACTATACGCTAACAGATCCAATGTACGTAATGATGTTTTTATATTTCCAATATACAAAGTACAACTATAAATTGCCATTTCGACAATTAACCAAGCCATAGCTGATGATGCTAATATACCAATTTGTTCGGGTGTAAAGCGTTGTTGCATTCCTAACATCATGCCTGCTATTAAAACATAAGTCACATATGCCATTGACGGTATATATAAATCGGGTGCATTTATTTCATATCGTGGTTGTACAGGACCATCTTGTTCGTATTTAATTGACCAATCCTTTAATTGAACAACAATTGATTAATTATATTAAAATGACCTATTTAAATAATTAATTACTTTGTGTGTAAATGGAAAAAACAATAATAATAATTTTGTTAAAACATATTTCGTATCAACAGCAAAATAATATTTCAGACTAGAAACAGGAACATATTTCTCAACTTCTTGTTTTATGAATGTTGTACCAGTAGAAGTCAACTGCAAATTTCAATAATTGAGTCATAAAATTAACAATAAAAAAAAAATATGGCAGACTTGTTGTCCATATTGCATAGCCACATCTTGAACAATTCCTTGGCCAAATACACCAAGCTGTGGATTAATTTGTGGAGGAATATTCGTATATTGTTTATTATTTGGAAATACTTGTGTATTATATTGTGGCATTTGATAATTTAAATTAGCATTGTATGGTTGCTGGATAAATTCTAGAAATAATCAATTGACAATTTATTACTCAAATTATTATGATTTATACCTTGTTGGTTAATTGGTGGATTTTCTGTATTCAAATTTGGGTATAAATTGTTTTGTGGTAGTGGATTGTAACCCATTGAATTAACATCAGGCACCCGTTTGATTTTGCGACCAAGTGCTGAAAAACCGAATACACATTTACAATACATACAACAACAGATAAAAGAAAGTATAAACCTGATCGATTTGTGCCATTTGCATTATAATTCATCACTGAGATTTAATTTCTTTCTATTAAAATGTAACAAATAATTCGACAATAATAAAAAAAACACAACCAAAGAACACGTCAAACGTCAATTAAAACAGAATAACGACATCTATTGGTTAACTTTTTAAATAATATATAAAATTGTATAAATATTCGAAATAATGATTCTATTTCAACTATAAATTGATATAATGATGATTAATCATAATCCCAATTAAAATTATGTTAGCAATTAATGAAGCAATATTGAAATGATCCTTTGCACTAAATATCTATCTAATTATACCTCTACTCAAACTTGCATAAAATCATTGAAATCATACGCAAATACCACAAATAGGCAAAATAAAGTATTTTATAACAATAAAAATATATAAGAAATGATTTTGAATTAATTTGTATCATAATTTAGTTTTACATTGAGTTGAAAGAGCTATAAATAGGATGTGTATTCTGTCATCTGTCATAAAACAAATTTAGTCTATCATTTGTCATTGTTTTGCAATTTTATTTACAAATCAAGTTTTGTTTATTGTAAAGAAAATACAATTTCCTTCATATGATTTTCAACTTAATCCAAATAAAGATACCTCGTAGATTAATTTGTCGTTTAGTAAGTTGTAAAATTCCAGGATATAAACTTATTTTACTCCAATAGTTTGTTTCTTTTTTAGATTTTATTATCTCTAGTTCTAGCGTCTTGGTATAATGTTGTACTTTTAGATCAGCGTTTTCGTAAAAGAAATTGCAATATTTAATATAAATTTCCATAAACAAATCAAAATGCCATTTGCCGCTGATGCTATAGCAGCACAACAAGTTCAAGAACATCTAAAATCACTATTTCAATTAACTCATGATATTGAAAAGAAACGACAATTAAGCGAACAAGGTATTAATACAATTGCCAAATATCAAAATGGACAAGAAGAAAAAACCGGCCAACATTACCAAGTATTATTATTATCATTTCAATACAAAATCGATAATAACGATGATTTTTCTAGATGAAATTGAAAAGCTTGTATAAAACATCAATTTCGCATGCTGAACAAGAAGAGGATTTATTACGAAAAGCTTTACAAAGAATAGCCGAGATTCGCAATATAAAAAATGAGCGCCGAATCCAAGTAATGATTGTATAAAATTACTACTATCCATCATATTAATGATAATTGTGTTTTAGGCTCGACACGCTGGTAATAAAGAATCTATACGTCGTGGTACTTGGATGAAAATGTTGTTGAGTTCTGCTCAAACTTTACCATTATTTGTTGGTAAAATTGATGAGAAACCACCATCTTTATGTGGTGCTATTCCAGCCGAAGCTGGTTACATTGCTAAAGTAACTTTTAATAAATGTGTCAGAGATCCTGCTATTAATATCTTTTCTTCTTATTGAGGTTGGCGATATGGTTGCTGCTTTAGTTAAAATTCCTGATGGTGATGGTGAAAATTGGATTCTAGCCGAAGTTGTTAGTTACAATCATGGAACAAATAAATATGAAATTGATGATATATTAGCTGAACAAAATCAACAAGGTCGTCATACTGTTAGTAAACGAGGCGTTGTACCATTACCTTTGATGAGAGCCAACCCTGAAACAGATCCTTTAGCTCTATTTCCACAAGGAACTGTTGGTGTGTTTATTCCTCCCCTAAAATTGTTTACATTATCGATTGAACGGATAGTTTTCTCAACTTTCAGTTATGGCATTGTATCCAACTACAAGTTGTTTTTATAAAGGCATTGTTAATAAACCACCAGCAACTCATCGTGATGAATATGAAATATTATTTGAAGATCCAACATATCCAGAAGGGTATAGTCCACCTTTATTGGTAGCTCAACGATATGTAATTGCAATCAAACAAAAAACGAAACAAACATGACAGATTATTCCAGACAATTCGTCTGATTCTGATCGTTCATTATTTGTGGAATAATACTGGGTTATTCTTTTCTTAATTTAAAATAAACAATTTAGAAATTGGCTCACTTTTAATTATATTCACCAACTCAAGTCATTTTACAGTACATGAATTTTTTTACATTATTAATTTTTTTTATTTTCTAATCTAAAAGTTAAAAAAAAAATATATGGAACTCCTGAAAACAGGCTGAAGGTACCTGCAACGTTTCCAATATTAAATGGACAAATATATGATTAAATAAAAAATAGTTTCACCAAACCAAAAAAATATTAAAAAAGAACGTAAATGGTTCAATCACCATTTTGAAAATAATTGATAGTTGCAAGATTTAACTTTTTTTTTTTTAATATATAAATGTCATTACAACTACCAATTTGAACAAATTTCAAATATTAGAGAAAAAAGAAAAAGAACTCATTCATACGAAAGTAAAACACACTCATCCACATTCACACTAAAAACTTTCCTTTTCTCAAGCAAATTTTAGCACTAAACGTGAAATAGCTAATGTTATTACTTTTTTTTGTTAAATATATAAAGTTACACTTTTTTTTTTGTAGTTGTCCTATTTTTTTTCACTGTATTTTTTCTGTTCTTTATTCTTTTCAATTTTTTTTCGTCTTTTTCCCCCGAATTTTTTAAATTTATTAACTTGAGAAAATAATGTGAAAAGTGTAATGTATGTTTGTATGCTTTTTTTTTCAAATATATAGTAATATTTAAACAAATAAGGGGTGTTCCTTATATTTACCAGGCCCGTCAGTATGGTGAAAAATATCCACCTCGTCTGTAACTCCTAAAAATGTAGACATCAGTTCATTTAGATAAAAACATGTTGATGTTTTTTAAACAAAATAGAAACAATACTCGAAATTAAAAATCAAATTCACGTCACTAAATTCCAAGCTAGAAACAGAGAGAATCAAAATAACAAAAAAAAAAAAAAAAATTATAATAATAACTAGAGGAATAATCATAATAACCAACTCAATAGAAAGACGGGTTCATACAAATGAATTTTGTTGTTGATGTTTATATTTTGCATCAAACCGACGTTATTTCAATAAATCTGTGGAAATATACGAGTCAAAATTTATAAGTGAATTGACTAATTAATTCAGTATAATTGCTAATAAGATTAAATTCAGTCTCGTATATTGCCTAAATAATTACAATACATTCGTTTCTTAAAAACACCTACCTACAATTAGAAAATACCTAAATTAGTTTATATATATGTACAATTAAATATATACAACAACGTGCAAACATTTTAATTGGACGTTATTGCCTTTTTACAAACAGAAGAGTAAGGAAATAAAAATAAACAATTATTACTTAATTATAATTAATTAGAATTATAAAATTGCAAATGCATGAACCCTAAATACAGTTTTTTATATTGTTTCTTTTTTGTAAAAACAACTATACTTGATACCTTGGTCTGCGCATGGGCCTATAACCAGCGAAATATCCCCGTGTAACACCTCGTGCCCCTCTAAATGCTGCACCACGTCCTCTTGGTGGTCGATTAGTTGTCGATAGCCCCGGGCGATTTGTCCGTTTCGGCATTACCTACATAGAAATTCAAAAATAATAAGAATAGACAAGAATTATGTTTTTTTTTTTCTTTGATCAATTAAAAATACTTTAATTTGTCTTCCTCTAAATAATGATTCATCCATTGCCATGGCGGTTTGTACCGAATCTCTATCCCCGAATTCGATATACGCAAAACCCTTAGGATGGCCATCATATTTATTACATAAAATTGTAACACGATTTATTGATCCACATCCGTGGAAATGCTGCTCTAATTCTTCAGCTGTTGCACCGTAATCAACATTACCAACATAGATACTACGATTGTCAACTTCCATTTTTTCTTCTAATGACATATTTAAAGGACTTGCTATAAATAATTAAATATTTCAAACAAACAAAAAAAGAATGAATTAATTTTTTTGAATTTTTTTTTTAATGAATGCAAATGTTAATACTTAATCCGGGTGGACTGCCCATATTCATTTGTTTATCAACTTCACTTTGTAATTGTTTCAATTTTTCAGCTTCCTCTTCCATTTCACGTACACGAGCTTTGATCGCTTCTAATTCTGGATCATCACCAACGGCACATTCCAATTCTGTATCATTCAATAATGCCTCATCGTGAACACCATTCGTCTCATCCAATGAATCCAAATGATCCTCTCGATTCAATCCTAGCTCCTCATTATCAGCCATATCTAATATAAGAAAACCATTTTCAACATAACCTCTTCGATTCGATCTTCCAACAAACACCCATACACCACATATATTTTGTATTTACACATATACACTTTATTATTTCTCGATTTATATATATAAACCACAATATGGTAACGTTTCAAATCAAAATCGCAACATTAAAACGATTCATCGATATCCATATACGATTTTGAATTAAACACACCACGTTTTTTATTAATTAATCAAGCGG
>JAZBGX010001463.1:1054-18300 GCA_037414775.1 Zonitis immaculata
TTTTATTTATAATTGGGAAAACTACATTGAATTTAATATTTTCCTCTCGCTTTAAACAGTGCAGTTTCCTTTTTTGTTTTTTAGTGCTGAATGATTTTCCGCTATTAAAATTTTCCAATTGATACAATTCCAAATTCTCCCCCTAGAGACTTGTAAATTTTGATTTTGTTTGCCAAACGTAGACAAACATGAAAATTTCCACAAGCAAATTTTCTATAATAATCAACAATCCCCATTTTTTCCTCGATTGTCAAATTATCTCATTATTGACATTTATTGATGACGTAAGCTTATCTTAAATAGTTCAATAACCCACAACTAGATCGGTGAACTATAGTGATGGTAATTTTGGTGGAGGCGCTTGTAGATGTCGTTTTTTTTTTTTAGTGATAGAAATTCGAATAAAATTCTCTTACCATCTAGTTTTTCTTATCATCCAATCCAAGATGACTATTATGACGATTTATACATAGTAGCTGTAATTTTGGTGGAGGCGGTCGAAAATAGCTCCATTTTCTTTTACTCGTTATCGTTTGGTTGGGATTCTGTTGCGTCATCATCAAATGATGGATATTCTTAGAAGCAAATGAAGAAAAATTTAACGACTATCGGAGAAAACTTGTATTTTTGGTGGAGGCGCTCGATGATTTTCATGTTGAATATTCCCATTATTTATCTATTTTTCTTGATCACCGAAATAAAACTAAGTGGCAAAGTGAAAAATTATTGCGATTTTGGTGGAGGCGTTTCAAAAATTCCAATAATATTATAGACGACTTTAGTAGTTCAATAAAATACAATTATTAGATGGCGACTTATTAAATGTTCAGTGAAATTTACATGGAAATTGCAATTCAATTTTCTTACAGTATTCAATTTTTCTTGAAGAAAATATCAAAGATACGAAAATACAATTTGATAAGTGATGACGTAAGCGTATCGTTAACAGTTCAACAAAATAAAACTAGATGGCATTTGTAAAAAAATGATTGCAATTTGGTAACGGCGCTCGCAAATTTCCGGTCCAGTTTTCATTTAAATAGAAAATCCAATGACAAATTTTCCGAATTTACTTTTTTATGGTTTATTGCAGACGTAATATTTAATAATAGTTCTATTTTGGTGGAGGCGCTTAATTGATTTTTATTCCTCAATCATTGAATCATTGAATTGTTAAGTTGTGACGTCAATAGTTCATTGAAATGAAACTAGATGGCGACATTCGAAACGATTTAAAATAATTATTGTAAGTTTGGTGGAGGTGCTCGTAATATTTCGATGATTTTACCTCTATGACGTTAATAGTTCAATGAAACACAGCTAGATGGCGATCGATGGAAAGTCCAACAAAATCTGAAAAAATCAATTTTTTTTCTCCCGGATTTCAATGGGCAATTGCTATCAAATTTTCTTCCACTATTCGGTTGTTCGCGGTAAAAATATCAAAGATACGTAATTGTAAAGTCGATAGTGCATTGTATGTAACTATATATATAGATAGTTTATTGATGTTGTAAAAAATTATTGTAATTTGGTGGATGCGCCCGTAAATTTCCAATCTATTTTCTATCCATATGGAAAATCCAATGAAATATTGTTACTATTTAGTTTTTTTTACGATTCTACCGATGACGTTGAATGGTGATTTATATATAGTAAATTTGGTAATAGTTGTAATTTTGGTGGAGGCGTTTTTATCTATACAGTATGTCCCAAAATTGAGTGGTACATCCTAGACTCAACAACGGCTTCAAAGAGTCGTGATAGCCCTTTTAGCAGGAATTGTGCGTCCAACGATTATGACTATTTTAATTCCTACTACTAGAACACACTGTATAATAAAATACCGTTTTTATTGTGAATTTTAGATTCTATTAAGTTACTGAAGATACAATAAAACTGAATAGTCAACAGTTCTAAAAATGTTGTAATGTTAAAGTTTAATAATCGGTCAATGACTGTTCGCTCAACCCTTAGATTAGATTCGATCCATTAAACAACAACAAAAGAAAAACTATTATTCCATCAAATAAACACGAAATGATGGCAAGAATAAAATGTTACAACAATTTATTCTGGATCAAAGTTCTTGGATTTCAGTTCGTTAAACTTTCCAATTGAATCCTCATCTATATACAGTTCAACCACAAATAAATACACTATATACCTAATCTAATTATATTAATTTTTTGTTTTTGTTTGACAACAAATGTCCAACATATTACAAAAAAAAAGGAGAGAGACAATGAATAGCCGCCTACCACGATCATCCAGCATTGATTCAATGGTGGAAACTGTTTGTGACCAATGGGTGGATAGTGAATTCCCATCAACAAACACAACCACAACAACAACAACAACAACAGCAACAGAACCGATGGTTGTACATGAAAAACGGACATCATTACGGCCGGATAGGCCATTAACGCTAGTATCGCCATCTGTTGGACGACGTATGAAAGGTCAAAGAGGTCTAAATGGTGAGTGATCATCCATTTCGATTACAACAATAATACTTATTGTTAGTCCAAATTAATTACCGATTATGATAGACGAAATTAATACATTGAATGAAATTTACGAGATTGGAACGATTAGAGTTGAACGTTGTTTTTTTTCTCTATCCAAAGGGAATATTCTCTAAATTTTTTATCAACTCCAACTCAATTCCCTAATGATTAGCGTCTGGATTATATGTTGTTATATACATGTATGTATCTATAAAGATATAGGTAGATATATATAAGTTGAATTACTTAATTCACAAAATAACCATTATGGGATTACATTGGACTTTATCTTGGAGATTTGTTTGCCCTTTACAAAATTATAAAATTATACCCAAGACAAAATAGACAAACAAATTAAAATCCATTACAAAATTTTAAGAATACTGAACCAATAGAAAATCAGTCTTGCTCATCGGCTCATTTCCAACTTATATTACCGACGTAACCAATTTTATCAACTCGCACAGTGAGGTGTGCGATGTGTGCAAGGCTCACAGTGTTAGTTCCGCCCATGCTCTCTCAAATGTGAATCGTCTATATAACATAACAACAAAAACTATTGTTATTAATATGAGTAATAGAAAATCTAGGACGTATGTCGTAAATTTGTACAATTTTCAATGAATTTTTAAATTATATAGAAAAAAATTCATAATTGAATTATTGGTAGAATTTTTAGAGCATGAAAATTGTCATAAATTTATACAGGATGTCCTCTATATTTCTATATATTAGAAATATTTAGAGAATTTCGCTATATGTCGAACAACTCGTTATAATGGACTGTTTCAAATAAACACCCATTTTATTTGTCACCCTATAGCGGAAGTTGCTCATTTCCACAGAGAGAGAGAGAGAGGGATTCTTATAATATTTTACTATTTGTTGTTTTTTTTTAATTGAAATTTCAAACTAATTTATAATAAAGTAATAATATATACAGACACAAACTGTATACACATATAGACACACACACACACTAATACACACACAATTTTTATCATATTTACCCGCCATATACCTTCAAAACACACACACACACATACACCTGTTCCGTTATAATACCCATCTGGTCAACGATGGAACAAGTGAATCACTCAAAATAAAACAAGGACAGCAATATATAAGATTTCCACAAAACAAAACAACAAATAAAGACATACGATTTAATATAATATAAAATAGAAAGAGATAGATATATAAGAAGTTTGGTTGATGGTATTGGTCTGTTTAGTTTAGAGTTGGGTTATTTTTATTATACACGTTGTTATTGTTGTTGTTGTTGTTTGTTGTTGTTATATTGTTGCTGCTGGTTGTTTTAATATAGTTGTGATTTATTTATAATAATATTGATTTGATTGTTTGTTGTAGAATTATTAATTATTATTCTGGTAATGGTAAAGCAGTGAGACTAACTATGTGTGTGTTCTTTTTTTGTTTTAATTAATTATATTTGTTGCTATCGAGTTGAGGTTGTGTGTGTGTGTGTGTGTATATTTGTGAGGTTAGGTTTTAAGCCGCCATTTGTGTTGATTTGAATTTTTGTTTTGTTTCTTTTGGTTAAATTTCAATCGAAATCCATGGTGAGTTGGAATTATATAATTTAGTTTATTTTTTTTAAATATTTAAACTTATAACAAGGTTTGAATTAATTGTTTTGCGTTTATAATAAATTCGCTATAGTTATAGAAATATATGGCCATAGCCTGACTTGATTATAAATGAAATTTAATTATTGAAAACAAAATATTGGAATAATCGCTATTTTATTGTTATTATTCTTTTAATTTATCGTTCAAAAAAGGATAGAATGTTATGCGATTAATCTTTCTTTGTTTAGAGATGTGTGTCATGTACTGAATTTAATAATAATAATAATAATAATCAATCAAAGAAAAAATTGATAAGTAGTTATGGATAATAATTGTTATTTAGTTATCTTATTGTTAAGTTTAATTATAATTGGATATAAATTTATTTGATTGCAAGCAAAAGGTTGGTTTTTGATGAAAAAAATGGAAAAGATTAGTTGCTATAAAATGATATTTTCGGTTACTTAAGTCTGAAAGTGTTAAGTTATTGTTGTTATTATGGTAACCAGTAGTAACAAGTTGTAAACCGGTTTTAAAGGTGCGTTTATGATTGAATGTTGTACGTATCAGGAAAAAAATTGTGCCAACAATTCTTCTACCTAGGAATTTTCTTTGGAAAAATATGGAATTTTCATTAATAAATCCAATTACCTATAAGTATACATTTTTCTTTATATTTTTCTCAGTAATTCTCCTATTTCTAATAGATTTTCTTTATTGCTGTTGAGTTTTTCCATTTTTCGACAAAAATTTTCGAGATTTCCATCAATTTTTTTTAAAGTTACGTTATTCACATTTTGGGCTTTTTCCACTAGAATTTTCTCGAGAAAATTTGGAAAAAAAACAATTATTTTTTCCCCTGGAAAATTCTTTGAGCATCGAAATATTTTCAATGGATGTCAGAATTTCTGTTGGATTTGCCTTGATATAGTTTAGTAATTCTTTTGTTTGCTGAATATCCAATAATTTTCATTTAAATTTCCAAACCATCTCCATATAAATGCCGATTTTCTCGAATTATTGTCGGTAATTTTCTTTTAAATTTTGTACAAATTTTTGTTATTTTTAATAAATTTCGATTTTGTTCGAAGGAATTTTCAATTTGAAATTTCCATTGCAATCATGAAATTTGGTCTCAAATATTTTCCAACGCATTCTCTCTCCCAAGAAATTTGTAATTTGTTTTTGTCTCATTTTGAATAGATTTTCTCCGTTCGTCTTCCATCGGAAAAACTCAACATTCCACTGGAATCTATACAGTTTTTTTTTCTTTTTTGTAGGACTTCAGAAATTGTCCGCTATAGATTTTTCTCAAACAAATTACAAGAAAAACAAACAAAAAAATATTATCTTTTTCCATTAAATACGATTTTCTTATTGAAAATCCTTGAAAATCCTATACAATCGAAATCGAAAGAAGTGATTGCATTCGAAGAAAAAAAGGTGGATGCGCCAATATTATAAGATAGAAACATTAAAATTTCTTATTCTTTGGGGTTGTTTTTTTTTCTCCCTCAAAAGCAAATATTGACAAAGGTTTTTTTGAATACAATCATCGTCTGTTTATTTGAATTATAGACTTTTTCTTTCGTGGAATTCAATAGAAACTGTGTGATGATAAAAAAGAAAAAAATCGTTTGATAATAAAAATATAGGTATATTTTCCAGTTTTCCAATAGCAACCGTAAATGAAACAATATTATCACATAATATTATAAACATAATCTGGTTACTGTAATTAATGAAAAGATCTCTACATAGCAGATAGAATTTTGATCCTAATAAATATAATAAACTTAATTATAATATACAAACTTGTATTATGTATATATGTATAGTTTGTTGGAAATTTCTAAAGGTATTATAGATGTAATCCCTCTATTATTGCGTCTCAAATTTCGATTCATTCACCAATATTTAAGAAAATCGCGAGTAAATTCATATGTAAATCATTTCTATCAGTCGCTTTTATGTAATCCCTGATGGATTTTAGACTACTAAATAGCGGTTGAAAAGTCTCCCCACCACCCCTATTATTCTACTCATTATAGCACAGTACATTATTATGAAAGTCATTATAGTTCCTCTTTTTTTTTTCTCACAATTTTTGTTTGTCAATCAATTTTTTGTACCTATGAAAATTTTTGTTTCTCTGATCAATTCTAAAGCATTCTAGGATATTCTCTATCTGTTCCTCCCTCTCTCTCTCTCTCTCTGCCCCTCTATCTCTCTCTTCCCCTCAATTTCTATTTCTTCCTTTTCATTCTTTTCTCCCTCTCTATCTTTACCCTCTATATCACTGTTTCTATTCTTCTATCTCTAACTCACTACCTCTATCTATATCTAACTCTCTCTCACTCACTTCGTCTCTCTCCCATATACTAATTTCTTCTTTCTTCATATCTCTTCTCTCCTATCTACCTATATCTCTCTTTCACATACTTCTCTGTCTCTTCGCTCTCTTTCCCTTCTTAATCTTGCCTCGCCCTTTTTTCCCCCCCATTCTCGCCTGCTCTTCTTCTCACTCTTTATTTTACTATGTCTCTCTCTTTTTTGAGCTTTTTCCTCTCTCTCTCTATCTTCGACTCTCTATATCTCTGTATCTTTCTCGGTAAATTCGACATTAGTCTAGGGTTTTTCTCATGTGAACAACTCCAATGTTATGCCACTTTTGGTGCTGTCTATACAGCTATACAGGCTGTATAAGCTATTGCTGAAGTAACCGGAGAATCTGAAAGGTGATGCAATTTTATAGAGAGAAGGTTTAATTTATCTAACTCTGTCGGTATGAGAAAGATGATTTTTTGTATATAAAAGATTTGTATAAAATTGGTGGATGCGCGCCACACCAATTATTATACAACTGAACGTCTTTATCCAATTCATAGATTGCCCCTTATTAATGAATCAGTCTGTATATATGTAGGTACAGTTTTCCACAATTTGACAAAAAAAAAAAAAATATTATGATTGGTTTGGAAAATTCAGTAGATAGAGAACAAGGGAAAAAAAATCCACCCTCAAACTTGTCGAATCACATTTCCTTTTCTATGTAGAACCGGAAATGAGTTTTTGATGTTAGATTCAAGAATTTTTTTTTGTCCCCCGATAGTGTTCATTTATCATATTGAATAAAAACTAAATCTCTCTTTCTCTATATATTTATACTTATACAGGATGGTTCGTCAGAGGCCATCCTGGTATTGTAGAAACTCTGGTTCTAGTGGAGAGAAAAAAAATGAAAGTCAAATTGTTCTCTAAATATCACACTTTAGATCATCAAGTCCGGTTTTTTTTTTTACAAGACAAGGAAAGCCTCTGGTAGATCATTCTGTATATATCTATCTATCTATCTTTATCTCTCAAGATTCTGTCTGTTAGAGTGCATACAAATTATGAATTGTAGAGTAGCAAGTTTCAGAATTAGATGACTACGTGGATTTAAATGCTTTAGCGAAACTAAAATACTAATGATAGAAACGTGACACAATCTTCTTTCTCTCTTATTATTATTATTATTTGATTTATTTCAAATTATAGACTAATTGTTAGTACAACTCATTTCTATTCTATGTACTTCCTTTAAAAGATCGGTTGGGGAAACCACCGAACTGTCTTTTTCTATCCAAAAAAAAAATTGTTGAGTATGTTTTTTTAGTTGCCTATCATAATATCTTCGTAATATGAAATAATAAATACAATTATTCTCGAGTTTCCTTCCATGTTTTCCATTTCAAACTTTATTTAATTGTATTATACAATTGTGAATTTATATATCAAAAAAAAACACAATAAGAGTTGTATCTCATAATAAATAAGAAAAATAGTGAGTATCAGAGATAAGGATTGGAAAGTATTTAGGGTAAAGGGGGAAGAGGGGAAGTGAAAGAGATGGATAAGGACGCAGATAGATGGTTAAAGAGAGAGAGAGAGAGTTGAACAGAAAAAGATATGATGGGGTAGATAAGGTGCGAGGGGTATGAGATACGAAAAAAAATTATGAGAGAGCAGCAGAAAGAGAAGAATAGTATGATACAGAGAAAGAAATAGAAGAGTTTGTGTTTATAGAGAGGAAAGAGGAAGAGAGATGAAATGAGAAATAGAGAGGAGAACAAGAAAGATGTGAAGAAAAACAGAGAGATGATCTTTATGAGAGAGAGATGAACAGATATAAGTGAGTAAAAGAGTAAATGTCAGAAAGTGAGAGAAAGAGTTAGGGTGATAGATGAGTGGTGAGGAAGATAGGAATATAGAGTGATTGATAAGGGGGGTAAAGACGGAAAAAGAAATAGGCTGGGCAGAGAGAGAATAAGAGGTTGGTTGGAGGGGAGCGAAACTAAAAAGAAAATAGTGAGGGAGTCAAAGAGAGAGAGAGAGAAAGAAAGAGAGAGGAATATATTGAGAACACATGCGGAACATAGAGAGGGAAAGAAGTTGATGAATAGAGTGCGAGACAAATGGAGAAAGAAACTGAGAGAAATAGTTAGACATAGAGAGTGAGTAGAGGTGAGAGGGAGAAATAGATAGGTACCTAAAACTTTTTTAATCAATATTTGAACGTTTTTTTCTTTTTTCTATTTTATTCTATTGTTTTTCCATTGAGACCCCAAAATTGTAAATTTTCTTTATTGCCGTTTCAATAAAAAGTTATATGTAAATATTTCTTTTTATACCTACAAATTTTCTATCTAAAATTCATGGGAAAAATGGAACAATTGTGGGGGACAACATATGTTTTGAAAGTCAAACAACGAAATATTTCATCATTTTTGATAAAAACACAATTTTAATATTTACATTTCGTTTATTTTTATCACAGTTTTCCAAAAAACAAATAAATAAATAAGTATACGGCATGTTCCGTTTATGACAGCAACTCAAAAATATTACTCATATATAGAGCTTTATTAGATAAAAAGAAACTAAAAGTTGAAGTACATCCATGATTCTAATGCATCTCATTTGATCTAGCCACAATAAAATTTCTCAATTTATAAATGTTATGACAGGTTGGCAAACCTGCTTTAGTTATATTCTGAGCGTATTATGACAACAACGTATGCTCATTGTATTGAGATTATAACCATAATTATAATCTTGAGCAAATGTGAAGACAACATCATTTTAAATTTGGCGCCAGTACAGAGCTACTTTCCATTGCGTAGACAATTGCATACCCTAACCTAATATGTATAAGGAGCCTTGATATACTGTAATAAGTAAACGTTTAACTTTTATCATCTAAGGGACAGTCTGTATAAAAAAAAATCATCATCATTATCATGTTATTATTATTATTATTATTATTATTATTAAGGAAATATTCATGAATTTCCGTTGATAAATTGAATTGTTTCGGCCTTTTCCACATCCCACATTTATTTATAAACAACTCTCTGTTGAGTAATACAATTTTATTTGGAAAGACAAATGTAGGAAGATTTTAACATCAAACCATACCATGTTTTTTTTTATTTTTTATTAATACTTTTAGTAAATCAAATCAATTACAGAAATAAATAACAATATACAGGCTGTCCTAGAACTACGAATTACTCACACAAATCATATATGGTTAGATAACTGATCAAAAATGCTATTTAAAAACGTAAAAAGATACAGGGTGTTGTGTGAAAAAAAAGTGTGATTCACCGATAAAATCGAAACAGCTTACAATTGACTTATTCACCTCAAACATTTTCTAATAAGAATTAAAGTGATACTAAAATATATCTGTCGACTCGAATTTAGAAACAAACAAACGTAGGTTAGATGCACCAGCCTGTATAGTAGTGATACTTTGGAAATAACGAACATAATTTTGAATTGTGACAGAAGAGAATTATGGAGAGTCTCCTTACTACAGGGACAGTTTGTATATTTTTTGGTTTTTCTATATAGGTATATAGTCTTGTTTTCAATTATTAAATATAGAGAGAGAGAGAGAGAGAGAGCGGCACATTGGTTTTAATTTTTGATAATTAGTATATAGTATCTAATCAATATTAAATTGATAAAGATGAAATGAGGAAGAGTATAAGGGGGTGGATAGTGCATTATATACAGGCTGTCCCACCGGGAAAGACCTCGATCCAGTACGGCAAAACGACTGATAGTAAAAAACTGAAAATTTGTGAGCATACCAATATCCGAGCGGCAAGACCAGCTGAAATATTTTCAAGATGGTGATACTAACTTACTTATTTCAAATGGAATGCCCTATATATTACTGCATTTTTGAATTTGTTGCATTCTTCAGATATTCAACATTATCAGTCTAACGCATTAAATCTGTTAAACAACTCTTTCTCTACAAGGAAACCTATTTAGTTAGAATTTTTAACGCTGGGACATAGGAGAAATTGCCCAATTTTTACAGGTCTGCGAACCCAATTTTTGACACAAAATGTTGAATATCTCAAGAATGGTAAGTCGAAGGTATGATACATTACGAACAAAGTGGGGCTAAAATTCATCAACAAATTCAAAAATGCAGTAATATATAGGGCATTCCATTTAAAATAAGCAAGTTAGTATCAGTTTCCGGTATAACCAGAAGTGCCACCATCTTGAAAATATTTTAGCTGATCATGCCCGTCGGATATCGGTATGCTCACAAATTTTCAGATTTTTACTATCAGTCGTTTTGCCGTACTGGATCGAGGGCTTTCCCGGTGGGACAGCCTGTATATCTATATATATTGATTAGAAATATAACACACCTTCAAATATATAAACTATATTATATACAATGTTGTCATGTAAAAGATCAATATTTGGATAAAACGTGAACACAAATATAAGCTCTATTGTTAATTATCTATTTACAAATTGTATATCATTGAAATAATAACTTCAAGTCAATTCCAAATCTATCATCCCCTAAATTATAAAGGGTGATTAAACTATACATTCAACCTACCCCCCTAACCTAGACACATATATCGCTAAAACTAATTGAAATATCGTTTCGAAATTTCAGTCGAATGAATTGTCATCAACTTCCTATATTTTATTAAATTTACATCCTGTATATATAATATACCCTCTGACCATGTTTGGCGCAAATGAAGACAGTACATCAAGCTTCCAGAACATTTGTCATATGACATGCTATTACCTACAGGGTGGTTAATGTACAAATAATTTTTTTTTCAAATGAACACTCTGTATATTATACACAAATAAATATGCATGAAAAATAATGAAACATTTTTCATTGTTTTCTGTTAAAAATAACAAGTGCGTATAATTTCATCATCAAAAAAAAAAAAAAAAAAAATTGAAAAAAAACAACAAAGATAATAATTACTCTATTTCTCAATTACGAACAGCCTGTATATTGTTATTCAATAAATACACTCTAAAAGGAATGAGCAAATTTTTGTTAAAGAGGATTTTGTTGTTGTTGTTGTTGTTGTCATTGTTTCTGTCGCAAATAATCCACCCCCTCGAGAATATACCACCCTCTTCATTTATCATTTTGTTAATTCTACGACACTCAACTTTATTAAATTTTATAGTTGGATATTGTCGCTAATTTATGCGAATTTTAATTGCCTTATCAGTATTATTACTATTATTATTATTATTATTATTAACGTCAACAAAAACTACCCTTATAATATTTGCTGGTGTTTTTTTCTTCTTCAATGGAATAAATAATGGTAAAACCCTTATTAATATAATGAAAATAGAAAGAGAGAGATATATACATTATATGAAGTTAGTTTATTTATTGAATTTACACCAAAACCATAACTACCATCATTATTGTAATCTAACGATAATCAACCCCTTTATGGTTTTTCTTTATATACAGGGTGTTTTGGTTTCAATTTACCCACAAGATGTATCTCAAGATCTGATAAGATAATCATTTTGGTCGAATGAATTTTTCGATGAAATCTACCTCTTTGAAATGTTTTTGACACTTCCTGTTATACCGGAAATTGCCATCGACGTATCTGCGAGCTTTAGAGTGCTACGCATCTAAAGAAATGACTATTAGTGAAAACTTACAATACTATAACTATACATTACCAAACTGTACTATTTACACTGAAATGTGCCACTCACTTGTCCCATACTACGATCAATTGAGGACGGTTCTTTTTGTTTAAGGCAAAGGCTACTCTCAATCGGGTCGGTATTGTTCATTTTGCGCCCGTGGCGAGTGCCGCTTTCGCCACGCTCTTGTTACGGCACTGGTCCTATATATCAATTATACCCGTAAGCACCGGTGGCTAAAAAGAGACTTCGCAACATCAAAACCTGACCGACCTCATATAATTAGAGTGACTGATGGAAAAATTACTTCACTTGGATGGACTGTCCTTCCTCACCCACCGTATTCACCGGACTTTTTGCCATTTGATTTTTACAAACAACAACCACAATTACCATATTCTATTATCATCCCTTATTTACGACAGTAATTTGTTCAATTCGATTTGGAAGTTCATATTATTATAGGCAATTTTTCGTTTTTTTATTCCTGTTTTCTTTATAATCAATAGCGTTCAAACGTGATTTCTTTGCAAATAAGGATTTGCTACTACCTATCTATCTATTATTGGAAAAACAAAAGAAAAACAAATGAAAATAAGCAACTTTATTATTATTTAAATGATTTTCAATTTCCCAAGATGAAATTGGATAGTATAAAAATTTTATTATTATTATTTTCTTCCAACGATCGATCCTAATTTGATTGTATTATTATTATCATTATTATTATTAATTATATTCCTAAAAAAGTATTAAAAAATGACCCTCATATTTGCAAATTATGACTATTTTATTATAAGAAGAAAAAAATATCCAACGAATTATTGTTAACGTCACAAAATACCATAATTTTTTCTAAAATAATAATAATAATAAAGGTGATTTTGCAATTAAATTTTACGAAATACTTGTTTATTTCCTAATTTGGTATTTATACCGCGTGTGTCTCGACGCTGGAACCCTCTAAACAATAAATTTGGATAGAACTTCATCTACAAAACATGAATTCCACACACAATTTATTCCGTTTTCGAGTCACAGTTAATTTCTGAGAAAATTATGGCAAAAACAGATCATCACTGTGTGGAAGATCATCCAAAGGAGAAAAAAAAAAACACGAACGTCATAACGTTTCAAGCAATACTTTGAACTCCAGCGGCGATATTGAGTAACACAACTGAACGTCACTGATGGAGAATACAAGATTTGGAGCGATGATCAAAAAAAACATCTTGCAATCAAATGTGAGCATTTGCTCCAAGTTATATAATCGATATAGCATCATCTGAAATATGCTCGTTATTAATAAACAAATTCTTTACACCCGTTCCTCTAAATTTGGCGGTGTTTATTAAAAATAATTAAGTTACCATCGTCAAGACACACACTGTATATTTTTCTTTAATCAAATAAATAGTTCATAATTTTAGTTATAGACTTTCAATATTTTTGATGAATGAACACATATAGAGAGAGATTAGTGAGACAGTCTGTATAATTTTAGTGATCATATTTTTATAAGCAGTTTTCTAAAAATCTTTATCAAAGTTGATTAATTACAATAATAATAATTAATAATTATAAAAAAAATATATATATAGTGTGTAATTTTATTTTATGATTTAATTTATTCAAATGAAGTCTTGAACTAATGTTACATAATTTTTTATTTCTATAGGAACTTGAGCAATCAAATTAGTGGGTTTGTTGTTATTTTCTATGAGGAAATTTATTGATTTATATCGAATAATTATAGATTTTTATACTGAAATCGAAAAGAATCCACTTTCACATCTTATTTTATTATTATTTCAAGCAATAATAACAATTTTTTCTGATTAAAAAATAAATAAAATCATTAAATGGTAATCATAAATGTCAATATCATCGTGTTTTTTTTTTTTTTTTTAGGAAAAAAAGTCAATTTTGATTTTATGATTAACGCAAATGGTTAGAATTCCAACAAAAAAAAAAAATAATAAAGCTTCCATTTACGAAATATTTGACGTAACTAGGAAACTCATAAATAATAGTAAACAAGATTCCCTATACCAGTGTTTCCCAACCTATGTAAAACCGTACTACCAAGTGGTATGCGAGCCAAAAAGAAGATTGGGAAACACTGTTCCATACAATCTTATTACGGGTAAGAATAAAATTTGATAATAACGAAATAGAATGTAATTAAAAAAAAAATAGAAACAAAGAAACGAGATCTAAACCAATCAAAAATAAGCTTTGGATGGAAGGGAATAGATTGTTTTAATTGCTTTAACGATGCAAAAAACAAATGACCTCTTTTGAAAACTAATTGATGTAACCGGAAAAGTACTATGTTTCTATTTGTTGGAATGAAAAGAATAGGGGCCAAGACGATCAAAATGTGACTTGTATCATTATATTTTGTTTATTAGAATTGTAAAAATTAAAGACAATTTATTGTCTCTTCATCTTGTCGCAAATAAATTCCTATTTTATCCAGTAAAATTAACGTCGAGTCGATCAAGATGTATTGGATTACTATATATTTCATTTAATTGATTTAATTAATCAGCGAAATCATTCTCAAAAGACATGCACGGTTTTATTTCTATTAGAATTAAAATAATAGTCGAGTTAACCAAAACGTATCGGAACACTATATCCAGATGTCATGTTTTATCATTTATTGTGTCTACAATTACAGAAGTATAGTCTATGGTGTGGTTCTTTATCGGTTTTTATTGTCTTCGTCGAACTTTATACATTTTTCTCCTTCAATCAAGTAAAAGTCGAGTTGATCAAAACATATCTGGATCACTATAATTCATCTAATTCATTATTCAATTATTAATTGCAAAAATCATAGCTCATTGCGATCATTTTTATCAATCGACTTTTTCAAAGTATAAATACAGGTTTCATTTACATATAAAAATAAAATTGAAGTCACCTTGACCAAAACCGACTCGGATCACTGTATTCAAATACTATCTTCTATTATGTTTCGGACGTTGAGAATAAATAAATTATTCTGAAACAAATAAAAATTGAGAGTCAAGTTAATCGAAACTAATTGGGATCATTATATTGAAAGTGTATATCTAATTTTGCAAAAATGCGGTTATTCCCTTTATTCTTATCGTTTCAAAAACTGATCCTTTTCGTTTGAATGTGATATGAGTCAGGTTGACCAAAATATATTCGGTTTACTGTTATTTGTATAGCACTAATTCACCCGGTCACTAGATCATTCAATTTATTTCACTATCTTCAAATAAAAACGATTTTTCAAAAAATTATAATAAGCCAAGTCAACCAAAATGTGCTGGGATCATTATATTTGATCTTATTTATCCCACTAAAAGAATCATTATAGTTGGTTTATCAATTTTGTCTTCTATTTCAAATAAATATCCATTGGGTTCTTTGATAAAATAAATGTCGATTTGATCAAAACGTAATCGGATCACTATATTCGAGTGGTGTTCAGTATAATCGAGACATTCAAATAAAAACGTGTTGCCATCGATCAAACCATCTATTATCTCAAAATAAATGGGTGTTTCGTTTTTGTTTTTTAGAAAATATCGATATTTGAATAAAAATTGAGTCAAGCCAATCAAAATTTACTTGGAACATTATACTTATCTGATTTTGTGGATTTATTTTATTATTGTGCTTAGTGCATTGATTTTGGCGTTTGTATGTAATTAATGTATGTTGCTTTTTGTTTAAATTATTTGGTCAAGTCGACCAAAACATATTTGGATTGCTATATTCAAATATAGTATTACTAGAAAAATGAGTCATCTCTGAAAAACCGAATGTGATGAATAAAACTGATACAAATTGAATAATATCAAAATAGTATTCGAACCAAGTTGACCAAAACCCACTTGAATAACTATAAATGAGTTTATTCATCTTATTATTAGAACCGTTGTCTATTATATGGTTAGTTCATTGAATTGCCTCTATTTTGAACAATAAATGTCGAGTCGACCACAAAATAGTCGGATCACTATATTCAAGTGCGATATTTGCCAACAAAAAATGGTCGTCACTATTTCCCGTTTAATAAACAATAAAATAGGTATATTTAGATTGGAAAAAACGGAGTAAAGTATGAGTAGAGCCAAGTCAACTGTTACCCATTTGGATTATTATAATTGATTTTATCCATCTATTTGAAAATGAATGCGCTAATTCTATATTTTTTGTTATTAGTTATTAGTAAATAGAATAAGAGTCGTGTCGACTTAAATTTGTTTCGATCACTATATTACATTTTGTTTTATTTACCTGGTCACTAGATTATTGAAATTTTGGAATGTCTCTTCAAATATTTGACGCAACCAAAAAAACAAAACAATTCTTAACCTATAAAAACGAGTTTCTCTCAGCCATCAATCTATCTTATTCTATCTTATATCAATTGTTCCCAATATACATATAGCTATCTTTTATTATCGATCAATTCGGCCTTAACAACCGTTATTCTAAGGTCGTTTTCTGTATTTTCTTTGGGTTTGTTATAATAGTTTAGTATGGGCCCCTATAACAAAGAAAAAAAACAACGTCCCCTCTTCCAACCAACAACCAAAAAGAAGAGTAGAAAAGAAGAGGGAACTCATTATTATTTTACTAGAGAATGAAACTCAACTAACCAACCAACCAACCAACAACAACCAGCTGTTCAGTAAAATTTCAAAATCTTCACTCTCATTATATTATTTAGTCAACCATGCGCATTGTTGAACGATGGACGCGTGCTTTCACCATATTTGTTTATATTTAATTTAGTTTTTTTTTATTTAAACATTTCCTAACCGAAAAATAATGAAAATTCTAAATTGTGATGGGTAAATTAACAACGAAACAAAACGACCAACGAAAAATGTCGGATTTAATAACGGAACGACGTAAATTAAATAATAATTTGAAACGTTCAAAATCGGTACGGGCATCTTTACGTTTTATTAGTGCAAAATTTCTAATGCCCCAACAACAACAACAACAACAATTAGTAACAAATACAACCGCAAAACCGGAAACGGATATGAGTGATGGAAAAAATACTAAACGCAATTACAAATTTTGTGATAATAACATGAATTTGATGAATCGTGACTATTCTAATAATAATAATAAT
>JAZBGX010001464.1:0-11023 GCA_037414775.1 Zonitis immaculata
TGCATGAATGCAACAAATGGGCCTAACGTCTGGACAACCCCTAGTTCCCGGCCAAGTTCAAGCTGTGGTGGACTTAACAGTAGACTCTGACTTTCTTCCCTCATTTATCTATGTCAATGCAAGAGCAGCTAATCCATACCTGACTGGAATGCCACAAGTTGGTAGTATGTACAGTCCATATTTTGCTCCTGGTCCTATAATTGCTAACAATTATGGGACCCGATATCATACAGGAATAGGTGTAGTTCCACAAAAAGTTGTAGTACAACAAAAGATGCCTCGCTCTGACCGATTAGAGATGAATATGAAATCTGTTGGGTCATTTTATTATGACAAATCTGGCGTACCAGTGCAGCTATTTGTGCCCGTATCATTTACTAGACACACTCCCGGTGTGCCAAGATTTTAATTTCAGTTTTTTTCTCATGTTTGACTGAAAGAATTCTACAATTTTGAATTATTAATCGTAGAAGTTGCATATACAAAATTCTCTATTTATTGATTAGAAGAACAACAAGAATATTTACGTATCCGGGAACAAATGGGCTTTTACCAAACTTTGGCTACCAAAAAAAAATAAAAATACATCAACTTATTGGAAATTTAATGGACTTGATAGAAACGAGAATGATAAAAAAATATAGGTAGTTGGTAAAACTTTGTCGGATTTTTATATTAGAATGATAAAAGACTTGGATATAGAAACAGTGAGGGTCTGATAAAAAATTGTGTCAAGACTGACTGTTAGAAAAAAATACAAAATAGAAATAAAAAACAAAACGTGGAAATGTATAACAAGGTGAAAACTTTCTTGTTTCAACCTTGACAGCGATTCAAATTCAAGCTCCTAATAATCGCCTTTCAGAAAAATCAATTATTAATACAAATAGAAACAAAAAACAAAACAAAAACAACTCACTTATATAATTTCTTGAATATAAAGGAATTTTTTTAGTATTGTTTGGAAAAATTTGGGAAATAATTTAAATTGAAATAAATTTATACAGAGTGTTCCACTATTGAGTCTACTTATTTTGTGGAGGTTCTAATTGAGGTTATAAAGAGTGCATTTTAGGATTTGAATTGTGATATCTAAAGAATAGTTTTTTCAATTGTCGACAACTGCAGACTGTCCCAGACGTGTCATAATTCGGTATCTTCTTGTTAATGAGAGTTTTCCTTGAGCAATATTAATTATTTTCATCATATAACATTTTAGAAGCTATAAATCGGAAAATTTCCAAAAAAAAACAGTATGTTCGTATGGATGGGGTAGTTAGTCATACAAAAGCTTGTTGAAGAGAATGTAAACAATATCAATTTTCCATATTTGCTGAATAGTTACAAGAACCCTCTCAATGTTTTACTAGTCTTCAGATATAACACACTTACTAGTCAAGTGCCGTTTTTGTTACCTCAATTAGAACGTCGACAGTAAAGGGTATATACAGGATGTTCCGCAATCATAAAATGAGTGAAAAAATAGAGGCAAAAGTACCTATAAGTCGCGAAATGCCTGCTGGGAGAGCTACGGTCATCTGAAGACGGTAATTTTTGGAACAATCTTCCTATTTTCACGAGAAGAATACATTGGCCTCGCCGATTTCAGGACATTCTGTATACCCAATAGTGTATAACATAAATATTAACATACGCAAATACCAACATTAACTTTATTATTATTGAATCTAATTTATATTGAGAAATTAGAATGTTTTTTTCTGCAAAAAAAAAAAATTGGATTTCCATATCTGATTCATTTAAATAATACAGGATGGTCCGACAGAGGCTTTCCTAGGTCTTGTTAGAACGCTGGTTGTAGTGGATAGAAAAAAATGCACTCAAAGATCTAAAGTTTGGGATATCGTTGCAACGTTAAAATTAGATTGTTGAGTCCGTTTTTTCTGCACCTACTAGAGCCAGAGTTACCAGGACCAGGACAGCCTCTAGTGGACCAGCCTGTATAAATTATTCGTATAATTCCTTTAATTCTTTATAGACTTATAACTGCACTAACTGTTGAAAGTCGAGAAATATCGATTCGAAAGTGCAAGCTTTCTCTTCGATAAAATTTATGAAGATCGACTATATGTTGTTATCGAAAATTGGAAATATTAATCTATTTTGAATAATTATTATCAATAATAGTTATACTCGTAGAGTGAAAGGAGTTGAGCCAACGCCTCTGCTATTATCTATTTATCAAGTTCATTAATAATTAGTTTCGAAATGAATAAACCATCAATTGGTTATTATTATTATTATTATTATTATTAAATGAAAGTTGTTTGTTTCAACTAAAAATGGTAAACTGAAATTTGAATATTTATTATTAGTATATATCGATTTGCAATTGGGACGCAACAAGGTTGATAATTTCACTTTCTTTATTATTATTATTATTATTAATAATATTTATAAGATTATTCGAAAAATAACAAATTTCCAAGTGTTATTATTTAGGTCGTTAATTGTTTTATTTTTTTAATTAACAAAATAAAACCACGATTATTCAACAAATTATATAACATATTTTTAGTTTAATTATGGAATATATGGAGTCAGTATTAGTTTTCTCGTTTTTCTATTCAAAATTTCAATTTTTATTGTATATACCGGGTAGTCCAAGTTTTACCACCAACACCAAAAATCATCGTTATTTATCATCGTAAGAAAGTCAAATTTGCAAGTACTCAAGAAACACAAATACACTACAGATTAGTTTCAGTTATAAATCAATATTGTTTTTGGCGCTTATAATAGCATCGATTGGTATTAAAACAATTGACCCTGTTCCAATTATAACGTTATTAATCCGATATTTTATAATTTAGAAGAAATGTAACACCGTGAACTTGTAGTGCACATATATAGGCATCATATGTGCAAATTTCAGATTTTTATCTGTGTTAATAAGGGCGATTTTAGATATGGCGGTAAAACTTGGACTACCCTGTACACGTTGTGGAACTTTTTCTTTTGCCATTTTTGTTCAAATATCAGACTCAACTATATTGTGTGATATATCGTTGTGATCACGAAGAAATACTCTATTCAAAAATGTTAAAACTCGATATGGCGTCTATGAGACCAAATTAAGTCGTAACTCTTACATCATAAATACCACGGAAAATATGACAACAGATTTAAATCCATTGAGAAGAGTAACTTTATAATGGTTTAATTCAGGGGCGTGCTAGTAGGGTGGGGTGGGGTGCAGGCAGACCAGTTTTAGTGGCTGCCGCAGCCAGCAGTTGTTGGCCTCCTTAGTGTGTGGTCTCTCTTACTCATAAGTCACATGGGTTGAATTGGCCGCCGCAGCCTGGCTGCCTAGTGCGCGGTCTGCTTTAGGATACTACTGCTGGAAAGTATTGAATTTTCAATTTTGGATCTATTGCGATCTCTCTTTTATTTGTTTTCTTCTATATATATATCGGGGAAAAAATGTTACGAACTATGTCAAACTTTTGTAATATTTAAAGTTTACAAGATCTGATTTTCTTTCATTTTCCAATTTCCTGATGGATTTTTTTGTTTGTTTGAATCTATCCAATATTTGTCTGTTATCTCGAATTTATTAGTATTTTTGTTTGTACAAACAGTTGGAAAACTTTTCAATCTTATAAAGAAATTTTCCAATTATATTCGAATTTTTCCATCATTTATGATTAGAATTTTGAAATTTTGTTATTCCCAGCAATATCGATCACCATCCTGTAGTAGAATTTCAATAATTAACTAATTTTCCGATTGTTTGTGATGGAGCGTTAGAATTATAGTACAGTAAATCCTCTTTTGGACGGACATCTACGGGGGATACGAAAACTGCCCATTCAAAAGAGATTTACGCGTTACAGCGTACTTGTACGCACGTATTGCGTCCACTGTCTCTCTTTATATAAGCGCGATAGAGATATTTGTGATCTCGCTCGCACTTATATAAAAAGACACATAAATATAGATTTATTGATTAAATTATCATGTGATTAAATCAAATTCAATTATAAATTAAATTAATCGGTAATGTATTTGTGTTTCTTTGATATTTTTTTCAAATTTGATTCTGCTACGATTAGAAATGATGGTGTTTTTGGGGGTGGCGGTAAAACTCGGACGACCCGGTACATATATAAATTTTCTTTTTAATTGAGGAAATAGTTAAGCAATCTAATTTAACGAATCATCTAATTGATGTATAGTGTGTTTATAATAATTAAAATTGCATTATTACCATTTACAATTAGAAATTAACCGAAATATTTTCACACAAAGAATTTCTGTTCTAAATTAATAAAATTTTCATTGTAAGTAATCATTATTGTTGTTGATGTTATTGTCTAATTACTAGTTTGAAATTATACACGTATTGTTTGAAAAAATTATATGTATTATTGTTGTAAAATCGTATACAGTTCATTAACCAACTTTTTTTTTAAAAAATTTATTTATTTCGAAATTACATACAATAACAATAAAATTAATTAAAAAACCATGCTAGTAACTTGCAATTTATTTTAATTAACTCATCATTATTATTGTAATAAAAAAAAAAAACACTAAAAGAAAAATAGAAATTGCAACAATTACGAAATCTGATTATTTGCTAATTTAGTGTTGCAATTTATCAAAAAATATGTACGATACTCATATGAATATTTCATGTATGCATTTATACAGGCTGCTCCACCAGAGGCTTTCCTGGTGTTGTAGGAATTCTGGTACTAGTAGAAGGGAAAAAAATGCACTCGAAGATCTAAATTTTTGGGAATCGTTTTAACGTCAAAATGTTCTCTAAATATCACAATTTAGATCGTCGAGTCCGTTTTATTTTTCACTCACTAGAGCTAGAGTGGCAAGACCAGGCGTGCCTCTGGTGGATCATCCTGTATACAGTAATTTTCGTTTTGGTAAATAAATGGGTATTGTTTTTTTTTTTTCATCATTCAAACATTTTAAAATGAAAAGCTTGTTTTTCCTTTTATTTCATTGTTTGTTTTCTTTATTTTTATACATCCAATTAGATGTTTTAATGGTGTGTCATATTCTGTATTTCGGTTTAAATTGAACAACTTGCACTATTATTTAACCGGTAATTGTGAATAATTTAGTTCGAATAGACAGTAAAAATAAACAAACAAACAAAATTAGATTGAAGTTTTACTTTAAAACCATTTAGAGCTCAAATTATTTCGAATCTTACAATAAAATTGAAATTAGCATTGTTAACGTTCTTTTCTTTATTAATTTCAGATTTCCAAATCAATTATTTATTGTTCCAAATTTGCTTCATTAGAATTTCGTTGTTGATTATTTATTAGATTCGTTATAATTGTAACTTGAAGAAATTCGAAAATATTGGTATTATTTGATTATAGTACGTTCCACTATAAATGGCCCACGTTGCTTCTATCTTAGAATTTGTGACGCGACCAGCATATTAGGCTCGACTGTCGTGACAACTTTTCTATGCTGCTTATGAACTTTTTTATATTGAAGCATATGGTGCTTACAAGTAGTCGAGAACTGTAATATGATTTTAATTTGTCAAAATTGCGCTAATACGGTTTAAAATAAATGAAATATAGCTGGCGATAATTCGAGTAACCAATTTGGTGATAATAAAAACGTATCGTTGTTCTAGCCAATAATTGTACTTGACGGTCAGCTTTCCGTTCCGTCCCAAATGGATTTTACTGTATTTTTGGAGTTATATAATTGAATTAGTGAAATCCGACAATTTTCAAGAGTGTAAGCATTAGGACAATATCCGAATTGCATTTTTCCAACATTTTTCTAGTAATATTACGATTTCCCGAAGTTTTTCCTCTTTTCCACCGCATTATTATGGCTTACAACCTCATAGAAACATAAAAGAAAATTTTATGGATTATTCCTAAACTTTCTAGAGACATTTTCCATTAAAATTTCCATAAAATTCTCTTACATAACCTTTTGTATTTCAGTACAATTTCCACAAAATTTAATTATCTACGTATATTGCAATTACCAGAACTCATATGTTGTTTAATATTCCAAAAATTTTCTTTTTTATTAGAGAAAATTATTAAAAAAAAAAAAAAAATCGATGACCCGAACCGGATTTGAACCAGACTCTCTCTCTGTATGACACAACGATTAATAAAAGTCTCCAATTAATACACAGGCCCGGATTATCACATTTTCTTACGAATGAAAAATCGATGGAATTTTCTTGTTGCATTAATTTGATTGACGTCCAATCAATTTTTTTCTATATCATCACGATAGAACTTTCCAATAATTAATCAAACAAACAAAAACTAAATTATATACATATATACATAGAAAAATACTCAATATAGAATTTGGAAAACATCCACCAAACAGATCATTAATCATACAAAAACAAACAAACAGTTACAGAGAGTAATTTGATAAAAAAAAAAATTATTACAAAATTGCCATTTTCCGCTTCTAAAACATAAACGACAGGATATTCTAACAGTATTTTTATAAATAAACGTCAACATCATTAAGAAATTTTCTTTTGTATTCGTCTTTCTATCATCAATAGATTCGGTCAAGTAGAAAAAACAATTAAAAAACAAAAATATAAGCGCGACAAACGATGATTTTGACCTCGAAATCATCATTGGAATCGATGGACTTTCTTCCAAAATTAACGATAATTCCATTGTTCAAAATCGAATTTATTCATCTATCTATTTATTTATTAATTCCGATTTCTGTTGTTGTAGTAGTAGAATCAACCGAAATTGGGGTCATCCATCCATCCCATCCTTCCACATCCATGATGATAATGGTCGTACAAATGGAAACTGGTATAGGTAGTCTTTAGTAGGTTATATTGAAATACCACTCTCTATATTCCACTATAAGCGTGTTGTTTTACTTGCAACAACCAAAACAAATTTATAAAAGTTTATAGAACGTTAGTTTGGAATTGTCGATAAAACGCGAAACATCGTCTAATAATAATCATAATAAAGATAAAATTGTTATTTTGCGGCATAGTCGAGGGTAGATAGCAATTCAACCCTTAAATTTAATTTTAAATAGTTTCAATGTAATAACGGAACATATGAAATTGTGGTAGTTTAATTAAATTTCGGGAGATAATTGTTTTGGTCGAATCAAATAATTATAATTAAAAAAAAACTATAGTGGCGATTTTAAAATTATTTCCTATCCAATTTACTGTTAATTATCCAATTTGGGATGGCCCAATTTGAATTTCTAATTCAATAAACAAAAATTAGCGAATCAGTGATGAATCCCAATGAGTGTAGTGCTACTTTTGTTTAATTCAATTTGTTTCTCGTTTAATTAATCTAAAACAAAACTAAACTAAACAAAACAACAAAACAAAAAAAAGTCAATGTGAAAGTGGACAAATGATTGTAAGAAACTTGTATAGCGATGAACGATGATTTCATATCTAAGTGTATGGATCTTATTCGGATATATTTCTTTTGGTAAGTTTGCTCGTTATAAGCGATTATTATTATTATTAGTCGCAGATCCGTTAGTTTTCGCGTCACTATTGATTAAGTCAACAATTCGTACAATCCGTTAATTGTATACCGTACAATCGAATTGTTGCTTTTGTTTTTTTTTTGGGGGGAAATTCGATGAAATGTGAAAGTTTCCATCGAAATTTTCCAAAATAAAAATCGATTTATAACAAGAAAATTCCATCCATTACAATCAATTAAACTTTCTATTATCTTATTTTGAATTATAACGAACACATTCCATTTTCATTTCAAAGAAAATTTCTACAATAACATTAGATTTTTCCCAATTTGATATTCTCAACCACTGGACAATTTAGGCAATGCGCAGCTATACTGCCGTTCTAAGAACAAATTTTTTCTGCATTTCTTTGTCAATCTAATAAAATCCTTCCAATCTATTTTAATGTTATAGCCGCTTGGTTTTTGAATTTATTGAAAGTGTTCCGTGACGAGACATTGAAAATCACTGTTCTAAATCTATACTAAAATTTTAATAAAGCAGCTTATGGAGCTGAACATTATTCCATTGAATGGTGGTGATTTGCATCTGATATAATTTAGGAATTTTCCATTTTATTTATGGAAATTAAAACAATCTTAATGGAAAGACGCTGCGACAGATTTTATGTCGCTGTGAAAAGCCGGAATTTCTGCCGACTTATAAAACAACAATAAAATGGAAATTTATTATTGAGAAAATTTATAAAGATCAACTGATTACACGATTATAGTCCCGTCTAATAAAATGGAAAATAGGGATCCAACAAGTCTCATAGAATCTCGTATCTGCTACTATCCAAGATATTTGTAAATATCTTGTTTACTGTGATCTAGACTTTCGAGAAAAGTTGTGGATTATCAAATTTCCTACGAATTTGGTTGCAGACAAAATTTCGTAAAGTTAACAATCTTGTAAATAAAACGCAAAGAATGAAAAGTACTTGGGCGTATTTTCCATAAATTATCCAGACGTGATGCTGTTGTTCTGTCGATAAATCTGGATGGCACTCAAACAAGTAATTTTCTTTAAAAAGGGCAATGCGTTCGTTTGAAAAGACGTTTGTAGTCAATTCAATGGACAAGCATGCTTCAATGCTCCATCATATCAACTTCAGCTATATTTCTTTGTAAACTACTGGGAGCTGGATACTATAAATGACCTTGCGTTATCGATTGAAGAGCGGACGTACCTTGGAGTGCCGCATCTCTAATACAGAACGTCCAACAAATTGTAGGAATTTGTTCGCATAAAACCGACATTGAGCCAAGCTTTATTTTAGTCTTGGTTCAATATTGGTATTAAAACTTGTCATGTAGTTATCATTCGGAGACTTAGACGGATTTAGGCCGAGCTCGCATCTCGAGCTTACCGCGACTTTAATAAGTATTGCGTCAAGTTTGGGTCCATGGCCACGATTTCTCTGATTCACTATAGTGACACTATCTTGAAAAAAACTACCAATACTATACACTGCCAGACTGTACGATTCATGCTAAAACTAAATGTGTCGATTGTTTTTTTTGGTAGTAGGAGGTCGTTACGTATAGACGTCTCTCTATAGGAGGCGAAAATCCGCTCTTTAGTTATCATACATATGGTTGAGCGCTTTCGATTCTTGGTGCTCTATCTCAATATTCTATAACTTTATGGATTAATTGCTTAAGGACGAATTTGTAGAGAATTTGGTGGTCTACATTTTTTCTAGAAAACTAGATCTTGTTACTTTTGGTCTTGGAAATTTTGTAGTAGCAGACACAAGATTTTATGTGACACTTTGGTTAACTTATACAGATAGTGTACTGTTACAGAGAAAAAATCGCACTCGATCTAAAGTGTGATAGGGCTAGATATAGTCTGATTTGGTCCATCCTGTATAATGTCAAGATAAAGCTTTATATTTTGCAGCTCATTTTTCATTTCTAGCTTAAATCCTCATACAACTGGACTATTATTATTATTATTATTATTCAACTCAAGTAGTTGATAATCGTAAAAATAGTTTTTATTTTTTTGATTTTTGTCTTTTTTTTGTGTGCTTTTGTTAGAAAGCAATCAAAGATTATATCGAGAATTCAATTTAGATCTAGAGAATTGCTACAATAAAAATTGAAATAAAAATCGAATTCTAGTCCAATGAATTTATTTAATTAAAATTTAACTACCTACCAATAGATATTTATTTCAAGTTACAAAAATAATTTATTATTTACTATATACTCGAATAAAATCTTCAATTAATTAATTAATTAATTAATAGAAAATGTAGGTAAAGGACACTTGAACAAATATTATTCTATATCGAAGAAAAATTTAATCATATTCCATAAATTCGAATTAATTACATTTATTATTTGAATAATGAATTGAATGGAAACAGAGCCGGGCTCTGTATTAAAGAATTTATTAAAATTTCCACTAATTACATGTCTTCCAATCAATGTTCCAATTGCCGAATTCGAATCAATGTCCCGCCATGGATTTGAATTACTATTATTAATCGAGACGCGCCCTGGTTCGAATCCAGACCAAAACAATAAACATTAATATATAGAATCGAAATATTGAAGAAATCATTTTTTTTGACACTTTCTCACTTTGGATACCCCTGAAGTCCATGGCCTACTCTTTTTTTTTTTTTAATTTTCAACAATGATTTCACAAATTAATTTTTTTTCTAAAAAAATTTAACAATATCCTTATAAAAATTACAAGATTTTAAGCAATTTCCGGTTTCCAATTTTCACAAAAATGAAATTATACAGGATGGTCCACTAGAGGCTTTCCTAGTCTAACAACTCTGGCTCTAGTGGGCGCAAAAAAAAAAAAACGGACTGTGATATTTAGATCTTCGAGTGCTGTTTTTTTCTCTCTCCACTAGAGCCAGAGTTTCTGCAAGACCAGGACATCCTGTATATATGTATAGAAATATAGATTTATATCAGTTGTTCGACTAAAACTAACACAACCAAATAAAAAACAAAACAATACAATATTGTATAACAAACTAAATTAATCCTAGATTTTTAATTGTTGTTATAAAATTTGAATAATAGAGAAAAAAGTTTCTCGACATCTTACATATACATTTTATACAGCCTGATTCATGGATGACTCTCGTTTGGGTCTATATATCTAACTCTGGCCGTATATAGTGGAAAAAATAGAAAACACATTTGAGGATTCAAAGTGTTATATTTGGACAACATAAAACCGTATCTCTAGCTTTTCCACGCCACTATATAGGGCCAGAATTATAGACCAGGAACCTCATTTGTAAATCAGACTGTATAATGAGGCGGTATAATCTAATTTTATCAAAGAACGAATTTCTGGATTGTATTCCAACAATTTGGACATAGATAAGGATTATTCTACACAATTAATATGCAGTAGCTTCAATATAATGAGGTGTTAGTTGAATTAACAATTTGGAAATTTCTCCAAACAAACAATGACCTAATCTAATATTCTTTTTTTTTTTTTTAAATAGAATCCATTGAAAAAT
>JAZBGX010001465.1:5707-15864 GCA_037414775.1 Zonitis immaculata
TTTCAGGGTGTCTATAAGGCAATCAATACTAGTATGGATGTATCAGCTTTTCTTTTACTACCAAGTAATGACCGTTATTTTTGGCGTTTCCGCAACGATATGTTCGATGGTAGAACTGGTCAATTGGTATCGTGTATAGTTATTGAAACTTATCTAACAAAAAAATCGAATTAATACAATTATAATTGATTTCGACAATTATCTATCATTCGTTGTTTCTAGTAAACTGTGGACAATAAGTGTAATATTTTCATAGTATTAGATAGCTTAAGATGCAAGCTGAATGCCCCATTTATAATTGTTAACAATTATTGTAACTCGCACTCATGGGAGACGAGTAACCGGATCTTGATAAATAATGGTGGAGGCGCCGGGCAATTTTTGTTTCCTTGGTTGATTTTATTACTTAATCACTTTTTTTTTTTTAAATTTTAAATAGAAACTGAATACAACACGACATTCTAGTTAGTTTGATTATTTCCATTATGTAATAATGATGATCTTGATAAGAATTGTAAATAAAAATAAATTGCTCCAATCATAATAATAATAATAATAATAACGACTTTATAATGATTCCGAATTTGAATCAGACAATCATTTGTGAATATATTCAAAAAAATTCTGTTATATTCGCTGTAAAAATAATGGTTGTATTGATTTTTTTCCTAATATTTTGTCCAATAATATCGATAGTAAGATGCGTCGATTTTGGTATGACTGTAAATATTTCAATTGAATAAAATTTGAGAATTTCCAAAAGAAATATTATTTTTGCAAGGATAAAGAGGCCCATTTCGATCGTTACGACGGTTTGTGTCTGAACCATCCAGGTATTTTATTGGTTTATAATTATACCAGTTTCCGTACTAATGGTAATAAAATATTTATGAATTATACATTAACTGTAAAGAAAGATTTATTAGCGCCACCGAGTGTAATTATTTTTTATAATTTAGAACTAATAGAATCAATTTGATAATTTCGATTTTTGTAGTTGAAATTGATTATTGAGCGATGTAAGTCGAAAGAGAATTTGGATACATGCGAAAATTTCTATACGTTCAATACGAAAGACTGTTGTAAATTTATTAATTCGAAATCAAAAATCTGGAAATCAGTTTTTGATAATGTTAAACCGGAATTGAAATGTCCGATGAGAAAAGTAATTTTCTCGAAACATTCAAATAATCAATTATTATTAATCTTTAGTTTATATATTTTAGGGTATTTATTTTGCGACCAATAGTAGTATGGATGCAACACCATTTTTATTGATACCAGGTAGTGATCGTTATTTTTGGCGTGTTCGTAACGATATGTTCGATGGTACAACTGGTAAATTGATATCGTGTATAATTATCGAAGCTTATTTAACAAAAAAATCAAATATATAGAAACTTTATTAACAATAAAATTTTATTTTATCTATCATCGACTGTTTTTTGATAAACTACGGCCTGTACGTGTTATATTTTGACAACTTTATATAGCTTAAGATGTCAACTCAATGCCCCTACTATCCAAAAATTTCCAATCGATAATTTTATCACTCTCAGTTCGAACAACCGTTTGCCATATATAGTGAGCAAATTTCCGATTCCGAGTCGACCAAAATCAACTTGTTATCGGTAGCATTTTAGCCGTCATTCAATTTTTACAAATTTTGCAGCGATTGGAATAAATAAAATTCTGATGGCTCAATATCGGGCGAATATTGTGGATGAAGCTTCCACCTCAATTTTTGCCATGATAAACCCTTAAAAAAATGCTTCTGTATGATAATACTGAAGCCATAAGTTGCATGTGGTAGACCAGTTAACTTGGTACTTTTGCGAGATGCAAACAACTGCTCCGCTCATTTTAGCAATCTGATGCAAATTTTTTTTGTACGATCAACTATAACGATGGTTATGCGAGAGTTTGGCAGTACATCGATTGTCTGATACGTATTTGTTGTCACTTACTTTGCTCAAAGTCTACTCGATCGATACGAGTCGGAAAGATCAAAATTTGACCTTAGTAAAGCATGTTTGTCATTCACGAACGCTCAACTTGCTTACTTTGGTATTTTAGCGTGGCCATTCCGCCAGACATTACAAAGAAAAAAATTCGGTCTCAATTATTTGCGACTTAACAAGTCAGTCTAACTTTGAGATATCTTTGACACGACTTTAAGTACTTTTGATAGCTTCATAGCATCATAAAATGTAGAATGTCAGCTCAATGTTGCATGAGACCTTTTTCTGAATTAGTTGAACCCTTGCCCGAGGAAAGATTCAAATTTACAATAGTAAATTTTAAAATTTCAATTTTTCCTGGCGCCTCCACCATTATTTGCTTGATAAATAAATAATGGTGGAGGCGCCAGGAGAAATTAAAATACATTTGTTTGTTCTTTTCAATACTTCCATGAAAATAAGCTATATTGGGGAGGTTTTTTTTTTCTTCAAGTTTGCTATTCTGATTTATTAGAGACATTATTCTATGGATTTTTACAATTCCATTCAAATTTTCCAGATTATAAAAAAATGGATAATAAATAATTTTATATTTGAAAAATGGTGGATGCGCTAGGGTGAATATCGAGGCATATTTATTTGGTTTTAAACAGAATTTTGTCGTTTTTTCGGAAAATAAGAATAGCATGGAAATGGTAACGGGATTTTCTAGTTTTCATTATTCATTTATTAAAATATTGGAATTTTCCAATTACTGTAAAACCTCAATTGGACGGATAACTACGACGAAACGAAACGTATCGGTTCAAGGAAGATATCCGCCTGACAGTGGTTGTCTAGAATTTTTAGAAAGCTGTTGTGCGTTGTTATTATATAGAATTTAGTCACAAGAAGTTGGGAGAATTGAAAAGTGTCCTCTTTGGAAGGTATCCGTTAAAAGGGTTTCGACTGTATATATTCCTATATCTCTATTAAAGAAGAAACCAATTGGAAGGTGTTCGCTAAGAGAGGTTTTACTGAATTATTTATTTTCAATTCCCAAATATCCCAATAAAATATCAAAGTTGAATTAATCGGAAAATGATTTTTTTTTACAACCTAAAATTTGAATAAATGGTGGATGCGCTCGATAAATTTTCAACGTATTTTCCAAAAAAAAAGCAAAACAAATAAATGACAAAACGATACCATTAGAGTTCGTAATTTGGATAATATTCCGATCTTATCGTCAAAATTATTAAAAAAAAAAAAACACAAATTACAAATCTTGATAAGAATTCCAACAATCGCATTTAAATCAAACAATTAGAAAAATTGTATCCAGTTAAATTTTGCGATTAATCCGAGGAAACAATAATGATTCTATTAATTTTCCTTATACTAATTTTCCCAATATCGATAATAGAATGTGTCGATTTTACAACGAATGTAAATAGAAAAATTCAATTTCCGGAGTATAAGAAATTATAAAATATTTTATTTAAAGGAGAAAGAAGCCCATTTCGATCGTTTCGATGGTTTCTGTATGGATCATCATGGCATTCTATTGGTTTATAATTACACCGGTTTCCGAACGAATGGTAATCAAATCTTGATGAATTATACGATTACTGTAAAACAAGATTTATTATCGTCACCAAGTGTAATCCATTTTATTGGAATTTAGATAGGAAGATGTTTAATTTTCTTTTGTTTTTTATTATTTTCAGTTAAAATTAACAATCCAACGATGTAAATCGAAGGAAAATCTTGATACTTGTGAAAATTTCTACACGTTCAATACAAACGAATATTGTAAGTTTATTGAATCGAAATCGAGCATGTGGAAATCGTTTTTGGGTAAAATCAAACCGGAATTCAAATGTCCAATAAAAAAAGTATTTAAAAAATTGATAAATAATTGAAATTATATTGTTAGTTTTGTTAATTTCAGGGCGTTTATACGGCCACCAATTGCAATATGGATGCAACACCATTTTTATTGATACCAGGTAGTGATCGTTATTTTTGGCGTGTTCGTAGCGACATGTTCGATGGTACAACTGGTCAATTGATATCGTGTATAATTATAGAAGCTTATTTAACGAAAAAAATCCAATAAATAGAAATTCTATTCACTAAATTGTCAAGATAATCGATGAAATAAATTTGATTGTGTTGAATATAATGTTGTTTTAATTTTCAAGTTTGCTCGCTTGTCCAACAGTTTTTCCATCTACTATAAGTAGCTCACTCAATCTGACAAAGCCAAATATTGCCAAAAAAAAAAAAACAAACCGGTAATTTAGGACATTGTACATCAATCGAAAACGGTTTGTCAATTTGACTAAATGGCGGATGCGCCCGGTATTATTTCCAACGTAACTTCTATTTACAATACAAAACAATACTGTTGTATTATTACATAATTTCCGGAAAATTCCAATCTTATCGGTATTGAAATCGAAATTGTAAGTCGTCTTGTATTCGCTGCAATTTGAACTCGGGGCCTTCCTATTACTGATAGGCTATATACTGACTGCTATACAAATCAATTGTACGACTTGATTACTACTCTACAATTGACAGTGGCCTGCTTAGCAACTGTTTAATCGAACGCTATATATATATATATATATAAACAACAATCCAATTATATAAATAACGACTTCCTATAATGATTCGAATTTAATATCAGACGATTTTGTAGTGATTTGTGTCCAGTTTCAATTCTACGATTATCGTGGTGACATAATGATTTTATCAATTGTTTCATTATTAGTTTTCCCCATAGCGATGGTGAAAACAGTCGATTTTAGTACGAATGTAGGTGAATTTGAATTATCAAAATTTTTTGAGTACAATTTTTGTTTTGTTTTTGGTTTTCTCTAAGGAGAAAGTGGCCCATTTCGATCGTTTCGATGGTTTCTGTCCGGATCATCAAGGCATTTTATTGGTTTTTAATTATACCAGTTTCCGTACTAATGGTAATCAAATATTTATGAATTATACATTAACTGTAAAGAAAGATTTATTATCGTCACCAAGTGTAATTAATTTTCCATCGAATTGATTTTCCGATCTGAACAGGAACGATTATCAATTTTTTTTTTGCAGTTGAAATTAACAATTGAACGATGTAAATCGAAGGAAAATCTAGATACTTGTGAAAATTTCTATACATTCAATACAAAAGACTGTTGTAGATTTATTAAATCGAAATCGAGTATATGGAGATCGATCTTGGGTGGTATCAAACCGGAATTGAAGTGTCCAATAAGAAAAGTATTGAAAACAAAAATTAATGATAATAATTGTTTTGTTATTTTTTTGTTTGTTTTTGTTTAGGGCGTTTATACGGCCACCAATTGTAATATGGATGCAACACCATTTTTATTGATACCAGGTAGTGATCGTTATTTCTGGCGTGTTCATAGCGATATGTTCGATGGTACAACTGGTAAATTAATATCGTGTATAGTTGTTGAAGCTTATTTAACAAAAAAATCCAATAAATAGAAATTTTATCTATCAAATTGTCAATATAATTAATAAAATAAATGTAACTGTGTATTGGAAAAAATTGGCCGACTAACAGTTTCCTATAGTCTGTTTAATTCGATAAAACCTACTAATAAATAAACTTTGAAATTCTCACAATATTTCAATAAATCAACTAATAAAAACAGCTAGAATAGCAAGAGAGAGGGAGAGAGAGAGAGCAGATAGGAAGAAAGAGCGAGAGAGAAATATGGGAAGTTGGAGATAGAACGAGGCATGAAATAGTAGGTAGATAGGCAGGCGGGGGCGGAGGGATGTGTCGTCCGAGTGAAAGAAGAAATAACAGGAGTGATGGAAAGAGTGTAGAGTGAGACATATAGTGATGCAAGAAATATGGGGGGGAGAGAGAGAGCCAAATATAGAAAGAGTATAGAGTATAGTCAGAGAGCAGTGGAAAATAGTGAAAGAGGCAAATAGTTTGATAGAGAGGTAAATAGGTATATAAGGAGATAGATGATTGGGGTGCTAGAAGACACACAGAGAGAGAGAGAGAGAGAGGGAGAGTGAGAGAGAAGGAGTGATCAATGAAAGATAGTGCGGTAGAGAGAGTAAACGAGGAAAAAATAGATAATCAATTGGAAGAAACCAACAAATTTCAAATCTATCAAATTGAAAGAGGAAATAATGGGAGAGAGTAAGAGAAAGAAACAATGAGTAATGGAGAAGAGTATAAAGTGAGATATAATGATGATAGAATAACGGGGGTAGTAAGAGAGAGACAAATATAGCAAAAGTGGAAAGGAGAGGAAAAGAGGAAACTAAGAGGACAGAAAGTGAGTGGAATAGTCAGTGGAAAATAGCGAAGGAGAGAAACAGTTTGAGGGAGATATAAAAAGATACATGAGGTGTGTGTGTGTGAGAGAGAGAGAGAGAGATAAATTAATTTTCTGTTTCCCACAGATGTGGTTTTTTGTCAATCCAATCAGAGGATGATTCTTTATGTTTAAAATTCTCGAATTCTCTAGAAATTTCTGTGCAATCGCTGAATTTCGTTCCGATTGCTAGTAATTTATTCGAATAATTCAATAGAGCAAATCTCGATCAAGTACAATTACAGCCATAATATCCGACAATAATGGCGGAGGTGCTGGGAGTAATTTAGAAATGATTGTCTTCTTAATTAGAAACGACAAAATAACATCCGACAATTGGGTAATTTTTATAATATTTAAATACCATTATCATAGTAATTATCCGAAAAATTATAGACTCTAACAAAATTACAGATAAGAATGATAACAAACAATTACATAATAACGACTTTATAATGATTCCGCTTCCAAGTCAAACAGACAATCATTGTCAATCGTAGGTAGCCAGTTGAAAAAATCCGATATAACCGACAACAAAACGAATAATGATTCTAATAATTCTTCTTCTAACATTCCATCCAATATTGAGTGTAATTTTAGTTGGAAATTTGACTAACAATAATAATAATAATAATAACAACAACGTTTCCAGGAAAAAGTCGTTCATTTCCACCGTTTCGATGGTTTGTGTTTGGATCATCCCGAAATCCTGATGCAATTCAATTATACGGCTTACCAAACAATTGGCGATAAAGTATTGATGAATTATACGCTAACAGTCAAAGAAGATTTACTAGTTCCACCAACTGTAATTCTATCCAATCCTAGTATTAATTATTATCAAGATTGTACGATAATTGATTTGTTTTTTAGTTGAAATTAATAATTGAACGATGCCAATCGAAAGAGAATTCAGCTAAATGTGACACATTCTATACATTCGAAACAAACAATTTCTGTCAATTGACTGAATCGAAATCGAGCATGTGGCGATCGATTTTAGTTACAGTTAAACCGAGCTTTAAATGTCCGGTGAAAAAAGTATAACATTTTTTTTCTATTATCCATGACTTATCATTTTGACGTTTCGAAATTTTCTAGGGCATTTATACAGCAATCAATTGTAGTATGAATGTATTTCCATTTCTATTAATACCAGCTAGTGATCGGTATTTTTGGCGTGCCAATGCCGACATGTTCAATGGTACAACTGGTAAACTTATATCTTGTATAGTAATTGAAGCTTATCTTAGATAAATCAATATTAACTATAGATAGATAGATATTGTTCAATAAAACGTTGCTCTATTAACAATCGATCACCATCTATTTCCGTAATCAAGTCTCAACTAGAAGAGACGTTTCAAACGAGAATCATTAGCGAACCTCAACTATCATCGGTCGTTGCTTATAAATTATAAGAGATAAATCGAATATTTTTACAACACTTGATAGCTTCATGCTTCAGTTAAATGCCCCCAATATTGTTTTGATAAATTCATTCAATTTGTGATTACTAGATAATTTTTAGTTGGATTTTGTAACGCAATAATGGTGGATGCGCCGGGAGACATACCGGTCTTTTGCCCCCCCCCCCCCCAATTAAAATTGTGACATTATAATTGATAATATGATTAAATTTCCAGTATGTTGGATATTATATATATATATATATTTTAATTGGCCTAATAACTTTATAATATAACAATTAATTTTCAAGCCCTTTGGGAAATTTGCTATCGTCAACCTAACATGTCTCGCTGTGTATGTGTGTGTTATGAAGACATTTCGGATAAATGGTCTCTTGTGTCAAATTTGCCACACTTCCATTAAAGCCCCACCATTAAATGTCTATCAGTCAAGTTTAATTTATATATAAGTAGAGTAAGGTTATGTTTCACGCGGTACGGTTACGTGCCACTAAAGTGTTGCATAAATCAAGACCGTAGATATTTTAGTTGGAAATTAGCCATTTGCGGATCGCAATTTGGCTAGAAGAACATATATGAGTATTGAAAGTAAAAGCTACGAGCCAAAAATTCAGTGGCTGTAGTGAGAAGCAGCAATATGAGGACTTCATGTGTGACATTCAAGACTTTGTTAGATGAAGATTATAAATAAGATGATAATTATTTAAATAATTGTATCGATAGACGAAATTATATAAATATTAATTCAATTTCTGTTGTTGTTGTTGTTGTTTCGGCTCAATTTAGAATATTCCACCCTTTGAATATTATATGACAATCTAATTTGCAAGTAAAGCCAACCGAATTGTATTTAAAACCGGAATTGTGTAGTTCTGCTGCTGACGCAACAATTAATTTTCAGCTGTGCTCGCCATTTATTTACTATCACAATTATTATTATTATTATTATTATTATTATAATCAGTAACAAGCGACAGGTTTTAGACGATGGAATTTTGACTGTCTATGTAGTTGAATTAAATTGAAGTTAGTCTTATTCTGGAAATTCGAAAAATTGGAAAACTCGTCGTTGAGCAACTCGACAACGAGATTTTCTTAAATCTAATAATCAGCATTCAGCAGATTTATTAAATAAACAATTTTCCATCGTCATCGATTTTCTTTATATTTTCTATATTTCTTCACTCAGCGCTAGTATAATATTGACATTTTCTTATTGTTAGAGGAAATTCTTCTATCGAATACGTATAATGTTATCGCATTTTTCTTGTATGTAGGTAGATTTCTATCCGGTTTCTGTGAACGTTGATATTTCATTCGAACAGGTGTTTGATCGTTCCTTTCTATTCGATTTCCAATCGTATACTGATGTACGTTACGATATGGTCGATTTGAAATGGTAATTTAAAATCTAGCGGCTGCATAACTAGAATTGTATCAAGATTTCATACGATACTATCGTCACTATAGCGGCAAGTCGTATAAATCCCATTTCAAAGATATATAAATTTCCTATTTCCCATTTTAGATTATATATATATATATATATATATAATTTTGGATTAAATAGACGTTTCTTCTCATTATATTCGAATGAAACCAATGGAAAGTGATATGGAAGATGTTCGATATTATTTTTAAATTTTTCTTCTAATAACTGTTGAGTTTTCCTTCCTTTCGAAATATATGTATATCATCAAATTTACATATATTTGAGATATAATCGTTAGCTAGATTAAATTTGTATGGAAAAACATTCAGATTCTATTGAACGAACGAATTTCAATAGTCAAACAGCTTTTCTATGCATAGAATTCGAAATTCAATAATAAAATACGTGTATAGTAGTAGAATATATCGTCAAATCGGTTCACAATCAAACGCAAATCCTCTCAAATTTTCCTATTATTTCTATCTATTAATATATCATTGTTAGAATAAACAACTATTTTCCATGGTACAACTGTTTCTTTCTTGTTGTTAAAAGTTGGAATCAACTCATAAATTTAATTGCAATTATGTTTTTTTAGATCCTCTTCAATTCTCAATCTAAATAGATTTGATTATTTAAAATCAGAATGTAGACACAAATAATTCATGGAAATCTAACTATTCTATAAAAAAAATTTTGGACGGAAATGGTGGATGCGCCGGGCGATTCCAATAATATATTCTAATATTTTCTAAACTAAATTTATTATTCTCTCTTGTTATGTGGATTCCTATATTTAGATAACAATATATGTAATATTTTTTTGTACGACTGGAAAATTTTGCTGAAGACGCAAGAATAATCGAGATATATCAATCTTGAATGTCGCCTTGATAATCCTAGCGAAATGGTAAAAGTTTCCTTCAGGAACAACTCCGAACGGTCTATTTTATTTGTAAAAAAGTAAAATAGTAGTGCATGT
>JAZBGX010001466.1:0-18244 GCA_037414775.1 Zonitis immaculata
TGTATATATATTATAATTACGGTTAGTATAATCAATTCAAATGATTACAGGAATTATTTTATTTGGAGAAATGAAATTATTAATTAATTAATATAACCTTGATATTAATAATTAATTAATATTTAATTAGTTTTCCCTCACTATCTCATTATAATGATAATCAATTTTCTTAAAAGAAATAATGAAATACATATTTCCGTTTGTTAATGTCATATGATAAGAACAATTTATCGATTACCGTTTTCTAACTATAATTAAGTATGTAAAGAGCTCCAAAAATATATTATCGTGTCGTGTATTTACAAGAAAACACCTGTACCTGTACATGGATGGTTACGCTTGCGTATGGTTGACGACATTGACGCCGACGTTGTTGTTGTCGTCGTCGTCGTCGTCGTCGTCGCGGCGCTATTCCAAAAACTTGAATATTAGTGCGCTAGTCGGTGTCGACAAACGGCATCCGCAACAACGACTAAACAAAAATAAAACTTATATATATATATATATTTTTTTTTTTCTCAATAATAAAACTTTAAAATTTAGTATAATAAACAAGTCGTAGTAAAAATTTTATTTAGAGTGCACCTATATAACAACAATTCAGTATTTGTAAGGTGAGACTACCTACAATATTTATTGCAATAAAATACGTAACTACATAAACATTTTTGAGACTAAATATTAAAAATAACATTATTTTTGACCAGCTGATGTTTATTATAAATTTAGAATTATGCACAAATTTCTTTCAAACACTTATAAAGTTCATTCGGAAAAATTTTTTGTATAAATATGCGACTGACATCCTGAAATTTTTTATATAGAGATTTCCGTTTATCTTTCATCTTGGAGAAAATATCGGACAACATTTAACTATGATAATAGCAGTTTTGATATTTGATCTCTCCCCCCATCTATCATTATTATAATTGCAGTTTACTAAAGTTTTTTTTATAGAGAAAATTCATCAAATATGTTTGAGTCGGTTATCGTCCAATAAATATTCGAACTATAGAAAAGGCCAAACGATTTATTTTACATCGTAAATTTCAAAATAAACATATAGTGAAAAGTGAAAATATACCAAGGATTCTATTTAATAAAATAACATAAAATTTATATTTGAAGCAACTGGAAATTTTAGAAAAACCTTCAGCAACTGCTAATTAACGAGAATCAAGCTTATTTAGGATTAGAAAATTCTAAAAATAACAAAATAATGCTCAACTATAAACATTTTTAATACTAACGATAATGCAATAGAAAAACTAATAGATGAGTGAAAAACTACTTTACTAGATACTAGACCCTACAACAATTATATTATCTCAAAAGTCCCATCTCTAATTTAATTAATGGTGGATAATGGCGAATGAGAGATACATACATTGATTTTAACTCGAGAAATTCAAAACTCTACAAAAATACGATTTGACTCTATATAGAGTGTCCGAAATTAGGGGTCATGCTTTTAACGGTAGAAATAGTAAGAAAATTTCCCTAATTTCGAGACATCCCGTATATTTGATTGTAATGAAAAATTATTTAGATGGAGGCGAAAAGAGCCGGATCGAAATCGATGTATTTCTTCTGCGAAAGAAAATTTATTAATTTTTATGTCTCGAATTAATTGACGTGTGTATATTTAATGGTCGTTTTTTTTTTCTCTCTCAAAAAGTATTACGAATAATTACATTTATATTTCTCTAAAGCTCATTTGCATTCATTTAAATTGGATACTGAAATATACAATACGATATAGTTGTAATTTTTTTCTGAATTTATTATTTCCATCCAGTCTCAATTCAGCAGCTCATTTAAATGTAAAAAATTATTACAAAAGTCTTTCATTATCAACAGAAAACCAATGGTGAAGAATATGGCTACACCATTTGCGAGTTAAAATTGTTTTGTGGTAGACTCTTTCAAATTTATACAAGCTTTATTATTTATTATGCAAATTTGCTAGTCTCTTAATGAATCTTGAATTTACTAAAATAAACATCTAGAAAATTGTTGGACTTGAATCTATACTAACTAGCAAATCACAAAGTTTAAAACTGTAACAAGAAATTCACAATTGTTAGTTTGTAGTTATTCAGTTTATTAGTTGTAATATTGAATTGAACAAAGTTATTCAACATAAAGCTCTATATGTATATAGCTGAAAACTATTATTTATGGAAGCACATACTGGAATTAATTCAGCTATAGTAGACAATAGTAAAGTTGCGATTAACTTTCGTTCTTATTAAGGCAGCTGTGGCATGTCTATTATACAGACTGTCCAACAATTATGTGTAAAAAATTCAAGTGGTGATTCTACACTCAACAATAATAAGCTCAATGATAACGAAATTACAGTACTTTTGAAGAAAATACGGTATCTCTTAAATTTCCCACACATAATTTCCGGACAACCTATAGAGTTCTATAAAAAGAGTAGAAATTATAAACAAAAGGCAAACATGAAATAATTCAAATGGGGCTCGATTTTTGTGCAGACTTTTTTTTTGTTAAGCATTTCATGTTCAAACTAAGTTTCACCACGTTTCAATGTTTGTTGGAAATTCGAAGCTTGTACGAAAATTTGTAAATACATAAATATATTTATTTCAATAAACAATTCAAACAAGAACAAACTTTATCCAACATTTCTAATTAGAATCACGACGGCAATATCCAAAATGGCAAGACATCAATTGGTCAAATGATTTTTATTTGACACAAAATAGCCAATTGTTGGTAATAAATTTATTAGATATATATAGTACGAAAATATTGTTTAAAGTTCACCGATTTGGGGTTTATTTTGCCATAATTTACTTTATAAAAAAGTATACTGTACATTTTTTTTTTATAGGGTCGAAATAAATTTATTTTGAAGAAAGCAAAGTTCAACCAAAGAATATTTCCAGTATCGTTTATATTCACAATTTGCATAAATTTGAATATTGCAAGTTTGGTCCAATTCGTGTTTGTGTGTGTGTGTCCTAAACAAAATGAGAAATTCTGGTAATAAAATGCTCGAAACTTATTTATTTTGTCTGTAATAATAAACCTCCAAAACGACTTGCTAATAATTTCGGATCAAATTAAACTATTTTATGGGAAATTTCAAACGATTGTCTGCAAAATTGCGATAGAATTGATCCGATCCTCCAAAACACAACAAGCATTATAGAAATATAATGGCTATTCATTATTCAATGATAGAATAATTTGTGGAAAAATAGTTTTACAATTATATTTAGAGTGTGTAGGTATTAGTGGGATGGAAAATCGATATTTTCTCCAGTTTGGATAAAAGAAATTGTTTAATTAAAGTTTTTTCTTTTTGTAATCTAGATTGATAGTTTATGTATTTATATTTAATATGAAACTTCGCCGCTATCGTTAATAACATCATTTAAGTAGAGCTTATCTTGTAGCCTTAGGTGGATATCCATTAGATTATATCATCAAAAATTAATAGAAATTGAGAGAATGGTTTATATTTTAATAAAGTTATACACGAAAGTTATATTTGAAACATAAAAATTCTCAAATTACATTACAATGCTGACATCTTCTGGGAGATTATGATGCATTTGAATGCAAATTGATCAAGAGAATCCAGAAAAAAATCAATGCTAAAAATTCACCTGGCGCATCCACCAATTTTCGCAAAATTTAAAATTAATTCTGTACCTTTCCCTTCATTCGCTTTATTTCCACTTCGCTTTTAATTGTCCTTGTGCAATTCCCATTAGGTTTTTGTTTGTTTTCAGAAGTCATGAATGTTAAATATTGTTAATGAAACGAATGAGATTTAGAACGGTTAAATGTCCGAAAATATTAGGCCTATCGATTTCGATGGATGCGCCCCGGTTGAATATACGGTCCTAATATCGCTCACTATCATCTTTCGTTCCTTTACATTTATTCTTATTATTGTTGAATATTCACAGGCATTTTGATAGAATCATGTGAGATAAAAAAAAAAATCAAACAAACTAAACCAATATGGGTTCTGCTATATCGAAAGCTAGAAAATATAAAAGAGGCCGTCATAGTACATCATCGGATGGTTCAAATGTCAGTTCAATGGAAATGGAATTGGAAGGAGCACCACCACCACCACCACCACTACCACCAACAACAACTACAGCTCAAACAACAACAACAACAACAACCATCGGTAGATTTATGTTGAAACGTTCGAAACGTTCCGGTGATGGTAGTTTATTTTATTGCTGTTTCAATTATACCATTCCAAAGAAGATATTGTGTTGTTTTCGTAAAGACGATATCAGTATGACGAAAATTGAACGCAGTAAGTAAAATAATTAAAGATTCTCAATTATAATTTAAATCGATAACATTAATAATAATAGACAGACAGTTGGTATTTTGTTCTTCTATTCAAATTTTACTTCTGTTTTCATTTATATCTTACATGGAGCATTTGTTAGACTTGCATTTTTTTATTTCTAGTTGTATATATTGTTAAGAATTGTTGTTGAAACTGCAAAAAAAAGGATTCAAAGTATTCCTTAGAGATAAAAATGTTCAACAACAACAACGCAATTTAGGTAACTTTCAAATAACAAATAACACGAACCGTGAGAAACTTAATTATAAAACATAAAAAATAAAAAATAACGTAGATAGAAGACTTGATTAAGAGTCTAATTTTTTTTTATGTGATTGCATACCTAAATGTTACTTCATTCGTAATACACACACACACACACACATATACAATTACATCTTTATATTTATCATTGAATGGATGTGACTGTTGGAAATCTTGCTGTCAGCCAATTAAATAATTGGCTCCGATTTCTTGATTTAATCAAGTTTTATTTGAATAAAAACAACAAAAACATATATATATTTATTTTGATAAATTGGATTTTCGAATTCTTATCAAAGAGAAGAGAGAAATCGTTTTCTATTTATTTTTGTGTGAGTGTGTGTTTCAGTTAAGACATAAATCATTGGGAATGTTATTTGTAAAGTTGGTAATTTATGGGATCTCGCTACCATATAACCAAGTGTATCACGGTAATTCTCCTCGCATTTGGCGGTGACTTTGTGAGCGTTGGTCTGCAGCGTGTTTTAGTCACTATATTTACAGATGGTCCCACGTTTTCCAATGCACCACCAATTGCGTGACACACTTGTTATCTAACAACTAAAACATGTCCTTAAAGTTGTCTATATCAGTTTCTCAACAAGACTTATTGAGCTCATTGCCATTTTGAGTTTGAAATTATTTTTATTGGAAATTCCAACAAACAGGAGCAAACTCATTAATTTAAAAATATAGTCGCCATAGTTTCTCTAAACGAAAATCAAAACAATTGAAGATACAAAATAAATGTACACAAATGGTGGAGTCGCCGGGATAGTTTTTAATCAATTATCTCGATTTAGATCGAACTAGTTCTTTATGGTTCGAATATTTTCGTATTTGTATTGTAAATAAATCGTACTTCTCGATATAGTTTCCATTGAAATGTAACTATTTGAAAAAGGTCCTGAATTAATTTCACCTTTCTCTCTATTTAGGTTTTTATGACCGGTTTTCTTTTCAAATCGCCCGTTTCTCTTATACTTTGAAATGTACTTATTTATTTATGAATTTCTGATAAAAGACTATAACCGATCGTCTTTCATACATTTTTTTTTTTTTTTGGTAGGTTGATGTGATATCAAAATATATTTCGCACATGGCAAAATATTTGCCAACAACATGTGATTTCATTCGTCTTTAGTGGAGGTTGTTTTTTCCCTTTGTAATTTTAAGTTATATAAGAGATAACGATTTTCTTTTGTTGAAAACCAAATGTTTTCCAGCTCTCAAGTTACACTTTTCTAATCTGTCTAGATGACAGAAAAATAAATCATAATTGTTCTTGTTTTCATTTCTCCCAAGACATCATATGTATGTTTATTAGGATAGAACGAGAGAGAAATTTAATTTTCTTGTTTTTTTTTTTTGTCCTGAAGGTACAAATTAATAGAAGGAAATTTTTGATAGAAAAAATTAATCAGTTTGACTCCAATGAAAAAAAGAAGTTTGTTGTATAGTCTTAGAGTTTTTTTCCAAATTGCTTTAATAATCACGAAAAGAACCTTATTTCATTTCGAGAGCTCTAGTTTCTGTGAGGGAGGCTTAGCACTTCCTGGAGAGTCTCAATCGATTTTTTTAGCAAAACTTTTTATCAATTTTCAAAAAAGCTAGTAGGACTTGGGAAGATATTTAAATTTGGAAATTTAATTCATTATAAACCAAATAGACTGATAAATAAATAAAGAACATCATATGTTGTCCGGTATTTCATTATTTCAACTTTATCAAATGAAGTATAAAAGATTAAGCTACGAAAATACCATTTTTCTTAATAAACATTTCTCTTCCATTAATCCGAAGTAGAGTATAGAGTTATATAGTTGAATGAATATGACGATGGACTTAGATCAATGATGTTTCATTTCCGTTACATCCATGTTTATTGTTAATATAATATCAAGGATGTGGTATTAGTGTGGAAATTATTAGATCCGGTATCAAGAAATTGATTCAAATATGGGATTAATTTGTTTTCTTGTCCACTTGCAGCTATAAAAGCTACTTTATTAATACAAAAATGGTTCCGTCGTTATATGGCCCGTTTAGAAGTACGTCGTCGATATACATGGACAATATTTCAAAGTATTGAATATGCCGGTGAACAGGATCAAGTACGGGTGAGTTGGCAATATTTCGAATATTTACATAATAAATCATAATAATGGATAGAGGTCAATTTCTGAATTGACCTTTTGAATGTTGGAATTCGAACAGGACAAATATTTATTATTAATATAATAACATGATGATATAACAGATCAATATTAGAACGTTTAAATTCAAACAACGTTTTCAGTATAATAACAAGTTGCCATTTATTTTCCTACCACGTCCATTTTATTATCTTCAACGTGAAAAATAGTTTTATTTCATAACATACACACACTCTTAAAATAGTTGAATAATAAATTGAACGAACGCTGACATTGATTTCTCTAAGAATATTGATTTTATTGCTAAGCTACTAAGAAAATTTCCCTTGAAAGAATATTATCCCCCAGAGAAGGTTTCATAGAAAAAAAAATATCGATCGTTCTTTTTTTTTTGTTGGCTTGATTTAGTGTTAAACTAACAATGTTTATTCGTTTTCTCAGTCTTTTGTGATAATTTCATAATTTTCGATGGTACTGGAACGAACATTCAATCGACCCGATTAATAATTTCTCATCCAAGTTCTTACCAAGAAATTATCGGTTTTCAATCAACTATATGGCGATTGGTTACAGACGTGTTCTGTACAACATCGTTATCTTTATTTCCATATCCAATAAAAATTAAATGAAATTACTCGTGAAAAAATCCAAAATAATCAAAAGTTATTCCAAGAAATTAGTCCAATTAAATTTGTTTCAAAAGTAATTTTCTCAATTTCTGTTTCGCATTATGTAGACAAACAAGTTAAACTTCTATTGAAAACTCCATAAAGTACATGAAAGTAATGGGAGAGACTTAAAAACATTTTTGGCTTTGAACAAATAACAAAGTTTGTTTGCAACTTTCCGTATCACCTTCAAATATTCATTAATTGACGTGAATTTTGTTGAACGTATCTTCTGAATCGATTAAAAATATTGGCCAATCATTAGAATGCTATTTGATAATAAACAAATGCAATAATAATTCAGCCGGCGCATCCACCAAATCCCAAACGTTACAATCGCATTTTTACGGTGTTTATTTAAAAAAATCATCAAATCTAATCGATTCGCGTCAATTTCAGTATTTAATTCATTTTATAAACTCAATTATATTTTTTTGTCTCTTTCTTCCAACTTCTATTATCCGAATAATAGAGAGAAAGTCGACTTATATAGTTGATGTTGTTTGTTTCATCTTTTATTCAAAACAAAAAATAAAAGTGATGTTGAAAGAAATAACCGAGCGCATCCACCAAACGCATTACTTACTAATTGAGTTTTTATTCCATATTTGAACTGATTTGATCAAAATTTATTCCGATTTGATTTATTAATGCTGTACAGATTTCCAGTAACAAAATTAGTTTATTATACGTATATCCAATCAATATGAACTCGAATAAATCAAAATATACGATTTGTACATATTTGATGAGTTATTATTATATTTTTCCTATGAATAAATTTCAAAATAATTGGGAAGTTTGTAAGTTTGGATAGATCCAAATTTCAACATATTTTGCTAAACTAAACTACCGTATTAACTGCAATGTAATCAATACTTGGTTGTGTTGCTTTTGAAAATATAAACTATAGCATGTCACCAAAATGTTTCATCACTTTGTTTGCTTGTTAACAATGAATAATGAAAGGGAGATAATTTAATAGAGATTTTACCACAATGGAACAATAGAGCGTATTTTTATGTAGAAATATCAAGATGTCAATGAGGGATCTTCATTAAATGTCTCTCTTTTCACCTTTTCGATTAAAATAATTAATATAGTTGATTATATTGCAGCTATACAACTTCTTCAATGCTCTACTTACACACATTCCAGACACAACAATACGACGGAGTGATTCACCGTTGAATTCAACAAATTCATCGATCGGTAAGTTGTTGACTAATTCCAACTTGTTTGACATTCAAATTGTTCCCGTTTGATGATAAACTAAATGCCTACAATTACAATAATTTTAATGCAAACAATTTTTATGTAGAAGATTTAGATATGAAATTTGAAGACGAATCAGATGATGGGGATGAATCAATCTTGAGTGGTACCGAACGTTTCCATGAATTCAAATTACATTTTCCATTGAATGAGGAACAATTACAAAAATTGATTGATTGCTATCGACGACGACGGGTAAGTTTGATAATCTTCGATGATAATAATAGAAACAATCTATAAATGTCATTTTCGCAAGTCTGTTCAAGTTGTCATAAAAGATAGTTTGGAGAAATTTAGTAAATATATTGATAAAATCTAGCAACTGGAAAATTGAACACTACAGATGTGGAAAACTCTTGATTTGATTTATAATTCTAACTTCTAGTCTATCGCAAAAAATTATTTGATTCATTGGAAAATTACGACAATTTATTCCACATTACATACCCACCCATCCATACAATGATTTTGTTTTATATAAGAATAATTTTATTCTCGAGAGAATCTTCAATAATAAATCGAATTCATCTCAGTCTCAAGGGTGTAATAACAAGTGCTACTATAAAATGAAGGATTCTACTTTATTTTATTAGCAACGAAAAATAAAAGTGTAAAATAATTCGCCCGGCGCATCCGCCAATTTTCAGACGACTTATTAATTCTCCCAGCCGCCCCGATTTCAATCAATTATTTAATCCGATTTCATTTCATTAATAATTCATGAACAATTCTAGACCAAATCGGTATATTTACATTAATTCCATTTTCAAGATTTCATTTTATTATTTGAGAATATACGACAGAAATTCAACATAAATATTTGTATCGCATCATCGTTCAGTTCAGTAGAATATTGTTTGGCGTCCGATATAACTTGTCAACTTTATCAAATTGAATTTGTTCCACTTTCATAATTTTGTTATAACCATTATGACTGCCAGTTTATTAAAAAAAAAAAATTGACTAACACGAACCAAAATTCGATTAGAATCGAAATTGATTGACTTTATTATCGTATGAGACTTGAATAAACTACTTCATTTAATTAATATTGATTCATAATTAATTTTATCACTTGAATTTATATCAAGAATCTCGAAACTGATGGTATATGATTTAATTATTTCACTTGTTAGATAGATAATTTGCATATACATATATATATATACTCATGATACCTTTTGACAAGAATACGGGTTATACGATAAAAATATTTATTGAAATAAATCCCCTGTATACATATGTAAAGCTGGACCGTAAGTAATGGTAAACATGACAAGAGTGAATTTTTTGTATAAAAATAGTGAGGAAGAAAAATGAACTTTAACACCCTGTATCTCAGTTAGTATATCAACTTTTGGTATAAAATAAATTTTGATTTCGCTCTGTGTACCATTATTTATGGTTCTTCCTGTATATACATATAACACTCGAAATTATATTCTAGAGTAGAGTTTATCTTTGTGTGTTTGTATAGAGCGATGCATTAAAAATTATTGATTGCCAGAGGGCGGATGTTTAGATTAGAAATATTTATTTGCACAATCATGAAAATCGTAAATTACGAATACAAAGTTGATAATAATAAATGTGATTTGAATCTCTACAAAATTCATTGATTTCGATTAAGATTTTATTGAAGAATTGACGATAAAATATTTTAAATCCGCTCGATTTTTTTTTTTTTCAAACAATTCTTATCATTAATTTCCAGCCATATCGTTTACATGCCAGTTATGTTGCCGATATTCTAAGAGAGTCGATAATAAAATTGAAACGTTTACCAAATTTGAATTTGGCATCAACAGCCATATCGAAACAGATAACAATTTGTGGTGATTTACATGGGAAACTTGATGATCTACTTGTTATCTTCCATAAGGTAAGTGATCATAAGGTTTTTTTTAATTGATAAAATTATTAATTTCAATCAAATTGATTGATTTTTCTTGCAATACGAAAAGTTGCGTGTTTGATTTTAATCAATCATTCTTCAGTATATTAGATATAATTTATTATAAATAATAAATTTTCTAAATATAACAAAACTGTTATTTTTCCAACATAATTTTGGCTTGAATTTTCTATACAAATTTATTGATATTATTGTAACTTTGCCTAATAATATTTGACATGTTGCCAATTATCGATCTACTGACCGCTTTAGATAAAAAATAATAGTAACATCAAACAGTTGAAATTAACACAAAACCGTCTTCTATGCAAATAAACTACTTCCTCGTGTCCAAGTCTAGTTTGTATTGGAAATGATAATTATGTGCACATTGAACCATATATATTAGATTTATCGAAGAATCTAAATTGTCAACGTTATTTATTAATTGGATTATTCACGTAAGAACATTAGAAAATTAAAAGAAATGTCGTATTGCAATTATTCGCTAGCATTATATTTCAATGCCAATAATACTTTGAGCAACTCGCTTGATTGGCTTCTTTTAATTGTATTTGCGAAATATATTGGAAATGTACAACTTTAGGGTTGGCAAGAATCATAGAAAAAAAAAAAAAAGATTTCGAACAAAACTTAAATCATACTTCCAGTTATTTTAAAAAATGAAAATTAGCTAGGGAAAAATGAGCGTCATTAATCTTCAGATAATAAAATGAATTGACAGCTGTTTAGAATGAAAAAAAATCATTCAATCCCATAAATTTATTTAGTTATTTGAAAGGAAAACCCTTTAATTAATTCAGCTAAAAACTTCAATAAGAAGGTACATGAAAATTTGCATGCAATACGTAATAGGATTCAATTCAATAAAAACAAATAGTCTTTCATCGAAAATCTACTCAACATTTCTTTATAAATTGAAATGATGATAAATTAAAAACATACGAGGCGTGATCTAAAAGTAATGATGGTCGATATAAAACACAAGTGAGAATTAAAGCTGTTTGTTTTCGTTTTAGATTTTTGTTACTACGAAAAATATCCGATTATCGTTACTTTTGGATCGGCCCTCGTACATGAAGATCCACAACAACAACAACAACAACAACAACAAAGAACAAATGCACGTTTTTTGTTTCCTCCGAAACTTATAAATCAAATCAAATAAATTTCATCCAATAAGTTTTCAAAGGATATTAAATTTTTATTCCACACAAAACATAAATGTCCGACCGACTTTGCTCCCAAAGTTCCTTTTCGCAATCAATAGTTAGAGAATTCAAAATATTCTGTAATTATTTGAAGCGTAAAGTAATTCCACCCAAAAGAAACAACAACAAACACATTGATGAATAATTTAAAATGAATTGGACCATCTAGACACATATAGTTCGATTGATAAGATTGGCGAAAAAACATAAATCAACGAAAAAAGCCTCCATTTTTTCTCTCTAGCAAATTTTCTAATAACAAATTCACTATGAAACATCGTTATATTCTCTGCATTATAACGTTTCATTAGATACGTCCGAACAGTATCGATCTTATTCGATTTTAAATTATAATTCAATTTAAAATAAAACTTTTTATTATTCAATTTTGTTTTTTTGTGCCTTTTGTTTTTTATTGTTTTCTAGAATGGATTACCATCACCTGAAAATCCATATGTTTTTAATGGTGATTTCGTCGATCGTGGTAAACAAGGCATTGAAGTTTTATTAGTTTTATTGGCATCGATGTTGGTCTATCCCGGTGGAGTTTATTTGAATAGAGGTAATCATGAAGATCATATAATGAATTCCCGTTATGGCTTCATAAGGGAAGTACAATCTAAATACAAGGTAAACCATTTAAATTGAATATACTTGTAAGTAGTCAATTTGTGAAATAATCATTGATTATAATACGGTTCTCAATTCAAAAGTGTCACATAAATTCCTGTGCTGACAAGACGGATGGACATAAATTCTAGCCAAATTGACATTAACATGGATCGAAAATACGCACCATCGTACATTTCTATTAATTCCTCATTATCATGACAATTCTACACAAAATCTCGAACGTCATCTTGACCTCTATATATTCTATAATAAATCGACCATATCAATTCCAAGGTGTTAGTATCAAATGACCAACGTTCATTGTGAATGTCAGTTTTCTATTGTTTTGTCGTAGCAACAGAGATAATAATAGAAATGATTCGAATTCGCCCGGCGCATCCGCCAAATTTCTCTCAGATACATTGATTGTTCCTCATCTAATTATTATAAATAATCCGATTTTGCAAGATTATCGAATTATTTATTGACTAAATAAATGAAATGATTCTATTTTCTATTTTATTTATCAAGGTTATTAATAAAATAAATAAACTAAATTAATATTTTTATAAATATTTATTTTATTTAATATTACTTGATTTTTAATTTGTATTTTCCTCGTTGTTTTTCTATATAAATGCCTATAATGCTACGTCACCTTTCATGATAGCAACTACCGGTTAGCTGCAATATATCGTGAATTCTACTCTCTTTAATGTTATCTCAGGTACTTTTGACGTAGCTCGCATTGTTTCACCAGCACAAGCTATCAAAGTAATTTCGTCAAATGAATTGCTGGTTTTCTCAATTTCACAGCATAAGCCGATTAGTATATAGGAACAATGAAATATGATGTTATAGGAAATTTAACTTTCTTCAAAGAAGGCTCTATGAATCAAATTGCTTAGACTCATACTTTCTGAATAAATAAATTCAAGACGATGCGCATAACACTGACGATAGGACTGCTTAGATTCATTTTTCACTATACTACCATCACAACAAAAAAATAAAACAAATTCTAATAACATTAGAAAGTAGAATTCTGTTATACTCTCTTTAGATTACATGACATAACAATTCTCATATTTCCTTTTGTTCCTTCTATTTATTATTTTTGTTTTAAGCGAAATTCCGAAAATCTACTTAAATTAATTGAAAGCGTCTACAGATGGTTACCATTAGGTACAATTGTTAACAATAAAGTGTTGATTGTTCATGGTGGCATTTCAGATACAACCGATCTCGACTTGATTCGCAGTTTAGATCGTGGCAAAGTAATCTCCATTTTTATTAAATCAATAATTAATTTATTGGATAATTTATATATTCTAGTATGTATCTTTGTTGAGGCCACCGATCAATGATAGTTGTGCACCAGGTGCGGAACTTATCGATAAAGTTGAATGGAAACAGGTGATTTTTCCCTTAAAAAAAAAAAACAAAAATCTAATTATTTGAGCAAAAATTATTGAAGGTATTTGATATTTTATGGTCGGATCCACAAATGGGTACTGGTTGTGTACCAAATACTTTACGCGGTGCTGGTACATATTTCGGTCCGGATGTAACGAAAAACTTTCTGGAACGTAACCGCATGTTTTACATTATACGTTCGCATGAATGCAAATCAGAAGGATATGAACTCACCCATGATAATTCCGTAATTTATTCTATTCAATTCCAAATATGAGAAATAATTCGAAGATAATTTTAGGTAATCACAATATTCTCAGCTTCGAATTATTATGAAGTTGGCTCAAATAAGGGGGCCTATGTGAAATTAGTTGGACCGCAATTAGATACGCATTTCGTTCAATATATGGCAGCTGTTGGTAAAGCGAAAAAATTAACATTTCGTCAACGTATTGGCTTAGTTGAGACATCAGCTATGCGAGAACTATTCGGACAAATTACGAATAATCGAAGAAAATTAGAAAATGAATTCACCAAATACGATCCTGAAGGAATTGGTATAAATCTATTCGATTGATCTTTCTCTTGATCTCGATCAAGATAACGATCGAGTTTATTGATATTTAACGAACGGTTTTCCGGTGGAAATTTCAGGTCTAATAACTGTTAGTGAATGGTGTGCGTCGATGGAAAATGCAATTGGGTTAGGTCTACCATGGCGGATGTTGAAAGAGAAATTGGTTAATGTTGATGCTGACACACAGAAAGTCAATTATATTACAACGTTCCAAAATATAGGCGATGGCATCACTAATGTAAGTGAATTTTAAATGGTTGTCAGTTCAAATAGAGGGGACGGTTGATAATTTTATATCGCTTTTGTCCTTTGAATTTCCATTATTCTAATTTTAATTTGTTTAAATCGATTTCTAGTCCGTCCAAGGAGCCAGTACAGTTGTCGAAACTTTATATCGTAATAAGAGTAGTTTAGAAGCAATTTTCCGTATAATTGATAAAGACAATTCCGGTTATATAAGTTTAGAGGAATTTTCAGATGCTTGTAATTTGATTAATGAACATATGGCTAGTCCGATAACACAAGAACAATTAATTGAAATGTGCCATATGATGGATATAAATAAAGATGGCTATGTTGATTTGAATGAATTTTTAGAAGCGTTTCGTTTGGTCGATCCAGAAAGCCGTTATAATCCTAATTTGTCATTATCAAATCAAGATATAATAAAACAAACGAACATTAATGGTAATGATAACAATCAAGATGCAAATACAGCACCGTTATCACCAACACAAATCAAATTAACAACAATAGTAGATAATACACAAACAGCAATTATTGAGTCTTCCCGCAATAATGAAAATTGTGATGTTAGTAAAATAGATCACCAGCTGAAAAATAACTCAACAACACCACCACCCCCACCAAATGATCAAATAGATGGTTGAATTATTTTCGAAAAAACAAAAACAACAACAATTAAAACAAAAGAAACATATCCCTCCTAATACAAAACAAAACCAAAAATAAAAATAAAAAGTGTTCCATCTTTTGTATAACTTCTCCAATTACTCACATCTTCCAAAATAAATAAATTTTCCAAATAATGCTCATTACCCAAATTGTTGTGCGCACATTTCTTTACTTCAAATAAATTTGATAACCGACCAATATTGATAATACTTCTTATATGTGTTTGATGTTGATTCAAGATTTTTATTGGTACAAATAATAATAGTAATAGTAATAATAATAATAATAATAATTGACCGGAAATGGAACGAGCAATATTACTGTGAATTATACGCTCTCAGAGAAAGAGAAACATTGAAAAAAATGGGGGCCACATTGAATTAGATGAAGAAGAATTGATCAAATTCTACTTAAAAATATTGTTGTTTCAATATTTCAATGTTTATAATATTTTTTGAATGTGATATTATTTTTATATTGTTATTCTATGTAGATATTTATGTAACAATTATTTATTAAACAAAATTCAATTATTATAAAATTTTATTAAGAAAATTATTATGAATACAATTTTAAATTTAAATTGGAGTAATCTATTGAAATTAAATATTAATATCAGCGTTGTATAAATAAATGGCGGCTTCAATAAAATTCAATAATATCAATCAATATTCGTACTTAATTATTATCTGATCATTCCACGCAGCTGGTCCTCTTGGATATGGAACTCCAGTCAAATCATACAGTCTAAGAGCTGGTTACCATCTCGACTAAGGTACTCGTCACAAAATGAAGTCAAAAAAATCAACTTCTGTCCTTTATATAAATCGAAATAGTCTCGTGTGTTACGACGATATAGAATCCTAGCTTGATCCAAGAGACCGCAGTAATAGGTTGCGTTGATAGTCCAACGTCCGTGTAGAAAATCCACCAGTCTCAAAAAACCGCACACAATCGAGTCTTGGCTTACAGGCACAGCTCCTTCCGCCTTTTCTTCTCCACTTTATACTTGCAAGCTTGGATTCAGGTGACAATTTTATTCAAAACAACATCCGCTTGTTTTTTAGAACACTTTCAATGTTTCCGTTAGTCGTACTGGTGTAAGAACGATGAGGATGAGCTTGATTCGCAATTGACTCTTGTCGTTTTGCAAATTCCACGTTACTTGGTATCAGGTAATCTTGAATAGCAATGAAAGACCCATTCGCTATGCCAAAGAAGGCGATATTCTTCAGTCAAAGCGGTGTTTCAAATATCTTGGTGGTGATAGTAGTTTGCTTTGATTTGTATGCGTGTCGTCTAGAATTTATCGATCGATCTAACGAAGAAGATTTCAATTTGTTAATTGGGGGATTTGTCACTCTTATTTATATATAATTATTAGTTTGGATGAAATTGGTGAATATCAACTCTAATTTGAATATGAATTTTAATAGAATTTGAGTCAGTTAATTATGAATTCAATTTTTAATGACTTTTGAAAGAGTTCTGTTGAGAATCTGTAGGGGAGTTAATTGAAATATTACGAACCATTCTCTTTGTCTTTTATCCAATTTATTCTTTGTATTTTTCGCCCTCAATATATTTACCCTGCTCCGAATTTTTTGTTATTGTTGAATAAAAAGCGAATATTACATATTTTGTTCAGCATTATTTTTCATGTTTTGAAAAAAATCCCATGAAAAAATATTGAATTTTACAGCAACCCCAACTCGATCTTTCTCGCAAAACAAACTGAATCGTCACTGTCTCTGATAATATTTCTTATCTAGGATTTAGCGTAAGTTTCGTCCTTTAAATTGACGATATGGTCTCAAATAGGGATGAAACCCAATAGTACAGATCCCACCAGGATATATCTTAGCCGACCTTACTTTCTCTTATCTACTAGTGATGAACTATTATTATAAAAATGAAGTACGCTTCTAAACCGATGGAAAGACACTTTTTCTCACCGCCCTCCGATCTATACAAGTAATTTCAATAAAAAACTAAATATCTCAGCACCATCTAGAATGTTTCAACCGAACTAATTTATATAATATAACAATTTCCGCTGGGCTATGCGGTATTTTATTGTTTGTTTGTATCTATCCCATCACCTAGACACAATCTATCGATTCCATTTATTAATACAACTCTAAAAAAAAATGGAGCTTGAATTACACCGTGTCGATTACACAATTGTTGGAATAACATCCAATAATTGTTTAAAATTATTACCGCAGAATTTTTCAAAAGAACCACAAAAGGTAACGATATAATAATTATTCAATTAAATTTTACATGGAAAAAATAACAATAATCAAAGTATGTAAATTGAATTTGAGGTTGTGGTAGGTGATTGCGACGGTATTTTACAAATATTCACAATTAAAAAAAATGATATTCAATTGAATTTCAAAACATTACCAGGACCTAAAATCACTAATCTTCAATTGGGTGGTGCATTAGATAGTTTGAATGATAAGATTTTTACAACTTCAGACAATGAAGTTAGAGGTTATACGAAAAAGGGTAAATTGTTCCTAACCTTTGATTCCGGCATGACTGAACCAATTGAATCTATGTAAATATAAAAAAAAAAAATACAGAGTGGTCCAGTACTAACTTTCATCGTCTGTAACTCTTGCTTTAGTGGAGGAAATGAAAAACATATTCGAGGATTTAAAGTATGATATCTAGAGAGCATTCTGGCATCAAAATGGTTTTCTTAGCTTTTCGGGAAATCTGGAAAATTAATATTATTTATAAGATATTCATTCAATTTTCAATAATTATGTATCTCGTTGGGGTGTCGCATGTAATATCAATAATAACTTTTTTGTTCTGAAATTTTCCAATTTTTTATTTCTCGAAAACTCAGACTCTATAATTCTCT